>VDFB02121684.1:129249-157376 GCA_007258455.2 Sequoia sempervirens | reverse complement strand
CTTGCATGAATTATATTTTGTATTCTATATTACTTTATTGGATAGTATTTGATGTGATGATGTATCTTATATTTATACTTATTATTTTGGATAACACGCTTTTGTATTTGACATATAATATGTCATTTGTATATGTTGAAGATGTTTCATTTCATTTCTATATTTATGTGAAAATGAGTTACTATTTATTTTTGTAAGATTGTTTAGTGTTTGAAACCCTACAATATTTATTCAAAAAATATATAATATAGTATAAGACATTAACTAAATCCCTTTTATAATTTATTAATATATTTATTTGTAAATATATAAATATATATCTTTAATAAATATAATATAATACTATTATTATTATTAAGATATCAATAATTATATAATATTACCAATTATAGTGATAATTATAATATATAATTTTATTTTATTTTTATGCAACAGGCGTGCCCCGGTGACTTGGCCCAGCGGCCCAGCAGCCTATACCTTGGGTACTTGGGGCGAGCTGGGGCAAGACTAGCCCCTAGACTTGGCCCAGCAGCCCAGCAGCCCAGCAGCCTATACCTTGGGTACCTGGGGCGAGCTGGGGCAAGACTAGCCCTTACAGATGAATGCCATAACCCGCATACAAAAGGCATCTTTAATTTGATACTCTACTCTTTCAGTTGGGTTTTTCCTCTCCATGTGAGCTGTACTTAGCTGAAGAAAGGCAGCGTTTAATGGCTCCGGTAATCCTTATAATTATGAAGCATGGGTTCAATTCCGACCTCCCATACCTACCACACCTTACAATATCCCCAATGACACTTCAACATTACTTACAGTAAAACCAAATATTGGAGGATGTCTGATAAAGTCACATTGATAATTAAATTCACAGAAAAATCATTCATACAGTTCTTATAGATAAATTTGACAAAAAAAATACACATCCATGGTATTCTTCCGGTAAGGGTTTGGACATCATTACGAATGGGACGTCTGTAATTGACACCGTTAATTTATCAATGTAAAAGAATATAAAATTCTTCCAGTTAAGGAATTTTTACATCCTTGAATGTGACGTTTGTAATTGACACCATAGTTTACTGGTATCTATCCTGGATTGCCAAAAGATTTACTTACGCAGTCTCTTTCATTTGAAGGGTCCAGGTAATTATGGCATTATTTATTAAATTCATAGCAAAATCAATGTGATTAGAATAGCACGGCTGAAAATATTACAAGTTCAAGTCCTCACTATTTATACCGATGTTTACAACAGGACAAAAAATAAAATGCAACAACTTCCTGTGAAAATAACAGTTCAAATTTCTGGCATGTCAACCCAAACCCTTTTTCAATACAAACTTGATTGTTTCTAATTGCATATGAACTGATGCACGGAGGAAGAAACTCGTATGGTGAAACATAGAGTCTTGTAGAAACAGAACACAAGTTAATTGTTACCACTGATTAACGTTGGAGATAAGTCTTACTGTTCAATATGCAGAATTAAGGATACAGCTGTCCAGACCCTTAAACACAGTCAATAAGCAACGTCACATGCAAATACAACGGGCAAACAACAACACACACAAATGGAAACCATAACCTGTAACTTCATAGATGGCTATTCATTCAAACACAGATGACTATATACTTCCCAAAAGTATAAAGACTTCAATAATGGAACTCACAAGTTTGTGCTTGTGGCTATCTGTCCGAAACTTTGAAAATTACAGTATGGTCCAATGGGGGGGTTTAGGCATCTATTTTCATGGAGCAAAGGTCTCATAGGGAAAAATAATTATGCTACAGGATTAATTGGAATATTTTTCTAGAAACTCAGTATTCCCATTTTGGGCATCTATTTTCAGGAGAAAAGGTCTCATAGGGAAAAATAATTATGCTACAGGATTAATTGGAATATTTTTCTAGAAACTAGCAGCCCCTACTTTTTAGGACTGAAGATTTCAGTTGGTGCAATTGGGGTGGGGCTAGAAATTGCCCCACCAGCTTAGGTGTTTTTTCTGCCACTTGTCACACATCTAGAGATTTGGAATCCCACCAGGAAAAAAATTAACTTTTTATTCACAGCATTCCATTCCAGCTTCATGGGACTACCAGCTTTTGGAGCTTAAATTTTTAAGCTAAACTGCACTACTAAATTCATGGGACCCCCGGCTTCAAAGTATTCCTAAAAAATCTCTGCAACACACACTGAAATTTTTTAGGAAGCCCCCCTCCATAGGACCTTACCCTTAGTAATTACTGTTTTTTTATCCCAAACACGATGCGTAATTAAAATGTATATATATTAAATAAACCAAACAACAATAATAGTGTCCGTATCAGTCTATACACTAAGCTGTTTAGTATGCGCTACATAATGAAGTGTTAATATCATATTGGACCAAGACCCCATCTATTTGAACTACCTTATCCTCAACAGAAAACATTGGAATTATTTTTTGATACAAGTACAAAGTGGTTTCCAATATTTTCAGTTCAAACATGTATTATTTGCTAATTTTGATGAAAAATTATGGGTATACAAACTTGCACAAATCCTAATATTTGAAACTGTTATGAAAAATTAATCCATTGGCAAAATAGTAATCCATAAGAGAAAAGCTAATGTCAAAAGCTTATTCTATAGACTTATAATGCCAACTAAATACTAACGACCATTCAATTTAAACTTACACCTATCCTCCATATATCTTTCAGGCTATATCTTTCAAAAAATGTTATACACATCCTCTTATCCAACAACTAAGTAGGAAAAAGCATGATATGCACTGCTTAGATGTCCTCCTCGACAACTATGCAATTCCAAATGGTTGGCATGACCTTTAAAATGCCCCACACGCACCCATAGGCAAAGTGCCAATTTGAAGATGTTATCTTTAGTCACCTGCTTTAACATCAACAAAAACTATAAGCTAGGTCTTCCAAATACTATTAAAATATATCCGGACTCATGACAAGATAGAATTATTCACTTACCTTGTGGTGAGCGTGGGCTAACATTCTGCTGGTAATTCATCTGCCGCATTTCTCTCCGCCTCTCAAAGTTCCTTGATCGGTCAGAGTTTCGTGGTCTATCACTGGATCGTCTCTCGTTACAACGTGCATTATTCCTCACCCATTCCTCATGGTACTTCGGATCATACGGAACAGCTTGTCCATTAATAAAAGGCTCTCCTAATCAAAAAGCACAATATAATTTAGACCAATCCAAAATCAATATAGACTGCAATATACATAATAGAAGTCAAGCCCAAAAATTGCAGCAGACTATGTCATAAAACTCAAAAATAAATTGTTTTCTCACAAAAGCTTAACATGTACTCAACACAGGGAGAGCCTGTACATACTCCAGTTTACACAACCAAAATCATAATGTAACCAACAATTGAAGAAAAAATAACCATAGCAAAAGAAACATGCCACACAGCCACAATAGAAAACAGAAAAAAATAAATACCAAAAAAGTTAAAACATGTAAATAAACATTTCTATCATGCTCACTATTTTCCCTGCACCCAATAGGCATCAAATTGCATGAGCAAAATGCTCAACTCTTCCATTATTGACTCATTTAATACCTATAATGCCCAGCATGAGTGAATTTGAAAAGCACCTAGAGACCCTAACCTTGTTTGGTACATTATTAATTTATTACCCTTGTTACGAATCAATATCTGAACCAAGAAACAATAATGACCTCACAGCCAGCTATTATCAGAAGGCAGATCAATGGTCAGTGCATGAAAAATTCATATATATATATATATATATACATTGTATTTATATCGTGTTGGATATATATATTGCAAGATATGAACATATCCAACACGATATTTAAAAGTAAGAAAAATACAATCTAGCTAATAAACATAAATTTGAAGGAGTAGTAAACGTCCTCACCTCCATATGACTTTGATTTCAAGTCTATGTAGGAGTCAGGTAGCACCCAGCTAACATTAGGAACGTCTGCAATGCAGCAGAAAATGCCAAGTAAAAGTCCTGATGCGACTGTCAAAAAAGAAGTAAAGAAATATAGAATAAAACATCAAAAAACACACACGGTTAAGCTTCTGAGAGAGCTCTTCTGATATATTGCAGCCAAACGCATAGTAATGCTTCGTAGAAACAGAATAAATCTTCATCCTGGCTTCCTCCTCACTACAAAATAAACAAAATAGAAAATGCCCACTAAGAGTGAGTACACAAACCATTGAAATCAAAGCCTGTCAAAAATAGACCACCTAACTCTAATCCCTGAAAACTGTCAACCCTTAAATTGTCTCAACCTGACATACATTGCTGCTTAACCCAACTTAATTGTAGGAAGACTCACCTCAACCTTCAAACAATAAAATCCCAATAGTTTCACTTCAACCAACAAGAGGATTTGCTCTTTCCTTCTGTATGCCAAGATCCCAAAAAATGGTAACTTAATTCACTTAAAAATCTTGTTTATTAGAGATTTGCATAACTTCCGATTGTGACAACTGCATTGATAGGTGATTATTTTCATTTGACTGATAATTTCAGGATAGACATGATATTTACCATTGGATTCATCTCTCTTTTTGTTGTTATTCAGAGTTGATCAAGAAAGGATCTGAAATGTGCATCTACTTGAGGCATAATTGCCTTTGGGGTTTATTCTTTTGTCTTTGTGTTAGCTAGTTTTAAGAATCAAAAATTTTGATTTTGTGGATAAGCTTGGCAAGGCTGCCTAAACCCTTTTTTAATTATATCATGGCTGATGTTTTCTTTGTCATTTTTTGACTGGAAGGTAGTGTCACTATATTTTGGGCCAAAATATATATATATATATATATCAAAACAAATTTTGAAAAACTCAGGAGCAAATATGGCAGGTTGTGATTACTCAGGATTAATCGTGGGTTTTTTGTGGGTTTTTAAAGTGTAATATTATCATCTATCATTGCAATTGCCCTCAATGCTTATCTGTTCAATAAGTTAATGCCCAACATTATATGAATTCTTTAAAAGCAAGATTTAAGCATGTGGTGGGCTTGATGACAAAAAATTTTGATTCCTTTCAAAAATTTCAAATAAACAGCAATTGTTTAGCTTATTCGGCGTATCAGAAAAATATTTCAATGTAGCTCTCTTTGTCAACATCACCAGTCATTCAAATTTTGATCGGGATTTTTCTGGAGGCTGCTTTATGTTTAGCATTGGCTTGTCAAAAATTGTTTTATATGCTTTGCATTTCAGATTTTTTGGTTATATAGGTTACCAAGAGAAACATAATGAGCAATTCCTTGCAAGTAGCCAAGGAGAGCATGACGACCCATAATGTTTGTATAGAGTAGTCAGCAACACACATTTCAAGGCAGCACTCTTAAAATACACAGCACATGTACAGCAACCTATATGATTTGCATGAGAAAGCACACTGGAGTTCTTGCTAGCTCAAAAAGCTTTACCAAGGTTTTCAACATACTACTTACTAAATTGTACATTTTCTGAATAATGCCATAATTACTTATTATGGAAATCTTCAGCAAAATTGGAATGCAGATAACACTAGGAGTCTAGGAGATATGTTTGCCACTCTCAGAGTCTCTATGATGTTTGACTGGGAAAAATGAGTATTTTTGACTAAAATGGTTTCAAATCTGCAATGAACTGCTGATGACTTTCTTCTTTGTAAGATTTTGTGCCATCTTTTTCTTAAGGTTGTAATTTACTGCGTACTCATTTAGCAATTTCTCACTGTGGTATTTTTTAGCAGCGCTGGATTATGAGTTGCTGTTGGTATTTAATTGTAGTTTCTTTTGTTTTACACTAAATAATTTTTGTGATTATGTTTATCATGTTTTCCCCTGATTTGTATATCACTACACTTTGAAAACCAATTAAAATATTTAAAGGTATATGTTTGTATACTCTATTAGGTGTTTTGGAAAATGAGGTCATAGAAGTGTGAGCCCATTCAAGAGGAATTTGGGTACAAAGATGAGAAAGAGGATAGTCCTATATCGTAATATGGGGTGTCTTTATGAGATGTCACGATTTAGGAGGATAAAACTTATATATTATTTCTTGCATGAAAGCTAATGTGGGCAGTATTAAACAAATCTTGGGTATTGCCCAACAATGTTACCTCAGCTAGTCTCAAAATGCATCATTTCAACCTCACAGCTCAGAATGATATAGGGGCAAAATCCTGTTATGATTCTAATGAAAGTGGAAAGAGACTGCTCATAAAAAATATTAATTTGAAGAAGCCGAACACCAGCAAGCATTGCCCAGAAAAAGCTTCATCACCACCACATAACACACAGCTTATCCATAGCACACATGCCATTTCACAACAACACAACATCCACTGACTTTGTTTAGTTTTTCTGCATTGCACTGTCTTGTTTATAAACAAACAATCTAAAGCCCGAACTAGGCACCAAGAAATGAGATTGATACTCCCAGCTTGAACAAAACAAAAAAGTGTAGCATTTCACGTATAATGTTTGTATCAAACCAGAATAATACACAACACCTAATGATCATGCAATATCATTTTAGACCCAATAGAAACCCTCTAACCCTAGACTTCAGAACCTATAGGTTTTGTAATCTGCATCAAAATTTACCTATAATCCCTAAAACCTTAGCCTCCAAAGCTCACTGAAACCCACCCAGGCACCATAAACTGTAAACTCCAACGCATAATGATTACACGAAAGTATAAAAGTCCACCTACAGTCCTAAAACACTAGAATCCAGTACACAGACATCTTTTAACTGCATAAAAGTTTAGCTAGAGATCATCAAACCCTAGAATCCAAAAACTCACAATATTTTTTTAATGCACTAAAATCCATCAAGAAACCCTAAAAATCCCACACTCCAAATTTCCAAACCGTCAAAACTCATCTCCAAAACCCTGCAGAATTACATTAAATGGGTTGAAAAAACAAAGATACAACTGCGAAAAACCCGTCACAACCCTTATACAATAATTGAAAAATGAGAAAGGGTTCCTGACCTTCCAACAACTTGGGCCAGAGTCTTGATATAGAGATCGATTATTTCATCTCTGGTCATGTTTTCCTGGGGAAGCTCCACGACGATGAACCAATGCTCGTAGTCGCAGCCATCCTGCAAAATGGTCTCCTTGGGAGGCTTGTTGCTGAAGTCGGGAACACGGTCAGTAAACGACGACGTTGCCAACGAGCGGCAACCACTGTTTCCAAGCTTTTGCTGAGAAGGAAGTTGCTGGATCGAAACTGCTCCCAAAAAACGTCCGCTGCGAAAAGTTACAGGCGGCGCTACTCTGCCTCGTATGGCCTGAATGAACGCCCTGCTTGAATAAACTAACGCCCTGTTACCCAACATTTTTTCACCTTCCTTTCGAAAGTAAGCCGCTCACCACTCCACTCAAAATTTCATGCATATGGTACACCAGGGTCAGCCGACTATTTCATATAACATCTATATATTTAAAATTTATGTATAGTTGTTATTTAATTATATACTTATTTTTCATATAACATATATATATTTACTAGCAATCGCACCTGTTGTGCAATGGGTGCGCCGAAGAGGTGTGGAGGGTCAATTAGGAATTTTTTTGGTCTTTTTTGCATATGTTTGTGTGGTTCATGAGGTCAATTGGTAGGTGATTTAGCAAATGATGTTGTTTGTGCAACAAAGGTCTCAATGGAGAATTGGTAGCTTCAAATCAACTATGCATCCACTTATAGGGATCCAAACATGACTGAAATAAAACTTCTGAATCAAGAAGATAATCAGATTTCATTACCAACAAGCTCACATTATGTTTGTACTAGAGGGAGGGAGAGATAGGGATAGAAAGAGGGAGAGATAAAGGGGATAAGAGTGAGAATGAGAGGGAGGGTTAAGGAGATAGATATAGAGAGGAAGATAGAGATAAATATGGAGATGGAGATGGAGAAGGAGAGGGATATGGAGGGGAGGGAGAGATAAAGAGAGAGAGGAGAGAGGGATAGATAGAGATGGAAGAGATAAACATATAAAAAGGGAGAGAATGAGAGAGTGAGAGAAAGAAAGATAAAGATAAGGATAGGAAGTGATATCTATAAGTAAAGAGAGGGAGAGATAAAAGGGTGGAGAGATAGAGAGATAATGAGAAAGAGATAGAGGGAGAAATAGAAGAATGAATATGGAGAGATAGAGATAGAGAGGCAAATAGATATAGATATGGAGGTCTAAGAAGAGGGAGAGGGAGAGAGATGGGTGGATAGAGAGAGGGAGACATGTCTAGAGATAGAGGGGGAGAAAGGGAGATAGAGGTAGAGACGAAGATAGAGGGACAGGGAGAGGGAGATGAATGGATAGAGAGATAGAGAGAGGTAGAGGGAGAGATAAAGATAGAGAGTGATAGGGAAGAGAAAGATAGAGAGAGAGATATGGGAAGAGAAAGAGAGATATAAATATATACGAAGAGAAAGGGAAAGGTAGAGATAGAGAGATAGAGACAACAAACAAAAAGAAAGGGAGAGAGAGAGATAGGGATGGAGAAATAGGGAGTGTGTGTGGGAGAGAGGTGTAAATATAGAAATGGGAAGGGAGAAATAGGGAGTGTATGTGTGTGTGAGTGAGAGATATATTGAGATAGAGATAGAGAGGGAGAAAGAGACATAAATAGATATAGAGGGAGAGAGGGAGAGAAATAGAGAGAGGATATAGGCGAAGTAGAGAGATATGGAAAGAGGGAGAGATAGGGAGAGAGAGAGAGAGAGAGAGAGAGAGAGAGAGAGAGAGAGAGAGAGAGAGAGAGAAGAGATGGATAGAAAGACCTAGAGAGATAAATAGATATAGTGGGAAAGATAGAGGGAGAGAAAGAGAGAGATATGCAGGGAGAGGTAAGGAGATAGAGATAGGGGAGAACATAGAGAGGAAGATAGAGATAGAGATGGAGATGGAGGAAATCTTTCACATATTTTGTATACACATTTTCTAGTGAATGTGGTTGCCAGGGGGCACCATAATATGCCCCTTAAACAAAGGTATCAATGGAGAAGTGATAATTTCAAATCAATTATGCATCCACATACCAGGATCCAAGCACGATTGAAACAAAACCTTTGAATTAGGAAGATAATCAAGATCTATTACCTATGGGTCATGTTATGTTTACAATAGGAAGAGAGGTAGAGAGAGGGAGAGATAGCAATAGAAAGAGGGAAAGATAGAGGGGGGAGGAGAGAGAGAGAGAGGGGTAAGGAGATAGAGATAAAGGGGAAGATAGAGATGGAGATGAAGATGGAGAGGAACTTTTATTTGTTAAAAAAAAAATTATCTTCGGAGTCGATCATGCATTAAGTAACAAAAATAGATTGACAAGTATAGGAAGTTTTTTGTATGATTGATCTTTATTTGACCCCTAAAATTTTTGATGGATTGGATCATTTACTTATGATAGTTTTTAACCAAATGATAACTTCTATTTTAGATATATACTCCCTCATAATATTTAATCTAACATATAACCAATCAAAAATATATATTTAATATAACATATAAAAATAAAAATATAGAATCCAATTTTTTTGGTATATATAAAATAGATTATATTTATCTATATACCATTATTTTCCCTTGATTAAGTATATCAATTGTTTTAATTTAGTTGAAATATTAATTTTATAAAATAAAAATACTTAAAAAATAAATAATTAAAATCACACTACAAACTAAAAAGTTTCAAATGTTCTATAATGAAGACAAAATTATGATTGATACTAAAAGTTAGATGTCCATCCTTTGTTTCCTTAAAAATAATTATTGTTTAAAAAGAAGTGTAAGAGCATGTAGATATTTGAGCTAAAAAAGTTTAGTTTTTTTAAGTAGTGATTTTATCTCTTGATTGTCATAGTGAAGTCATCATTTATATCTTGATCCTCTACATGTTATTGCATGGATTTTATTTTCTTTATATTAAGACTTATGCATTAGCATTTTTTTTTTAACAATATTATCAAGTCGAACCATTTTTAATTAATATAAATAGAAAATAGATATTGTTAGGTTAAGGTGCCATCTACCTTGTAAATCCTATGTCATGGTTCCAACATCCTTGGAAAGATTCCCTAGGCACTTAGGGTGTAAATGGAAAGATATTATGTAGTATTTATTCTCACCATTGTTTGTATTACATTCATAAGAGGTGATGGGTTCCACTAGGAGTGGTAAAAGTGACTTGTGGACATAAATATTTAATATTATTTTCCCCACATGTAGACACCTATAATGGGATAATAAAAGATAAGAAAATGACAAATGAGTGACTATTGGTATTCTCCAATTGGGAGCTTGGAAAGAGGCAATAGGTGTTTCTAGATATTCCATCATTTATTGTATTTAATGTAATGTTTATCTTCCAAGTTTGGGCGGCCAAGTTGGAGGGAAAGTATTAGAGCCAAAACCAATGTCATTTCACATTTTGAAAAGGTATTCCAAGGGTTGGGAACATTTGGAATGAAGGATCATCTTTGGGAGCCATGTTTGGGGCTTAAGATGTCTTCACAAGTCTATAAAATCAGCGTCTTGCATGTAGAAAATACATGAGGAACAGTTGAATGTAGATTTTTATTACAAGAATAAGGATAGGTTGAGGTATAAAGAGGTTGTTCACAGGTACACAATTGCTATCATGTAGCAGGCAAAGAGGAGAATGGAATTGATTGTATTGTAATCTCATTTATTTGAAGATAATGCATAGTTGGCCTCTTTTCTTGGTTTAGTTTTTCCCTGCAAAGGTTTCTCCACGTAAATCCTATGTTATGTGATGTTCTTATATTTTTTATTTGTGCCTCATTGCTATTATATTATGGTAATTTCATTCTTTATATATTGAACTGTTATAAGTTCACATAAGCTAGTGTTTATAAGCATGATATGTTAGCTGATTTTTAGCATCATAAAGAAGATGGATCTAATCATAGTAATTCCATATTAAGGCAACTTAATTTTTCATATTTACATATAATTTTTAGATTTTCATGTTGTTGTAGTCTAAGCCTTGTATCTCATCCATTGAAGTCATATTTGGATGGAGATTGAATTTCCCAACAATTGGTATTAGAATAAGTTTATTTTACATCATTTGGTATTAGAGCTAAAGGTGAATTTGGCTCTGGCTATTGCTTCATTTTTTATTTCTTAGCTTGGAAATCTTGTGAGAATTTGTTAAAAGGAATTGGAGGTTGTTGGAAGGCTTGTGGGGTTGCAATTAATGTCTTGTGAATTAACTTTGTTTTACATATTTGTGAGTGGTAGCCATGGATATTGTTAATGTGATCTATGATGGGCATTAGAAGCTCATGATTGTGGATCTTCGTAGAGTTGGTTATGTTTTGGTAATTTGGATCTCTTATTTTATAATATGTGTGTCTCCTCTTGTTTGGTGGTTTTTTCCTTTACCTTTTGGCCATGTGTAGTGAGAAGGTGTTCATGTTGGATGGGTAATGGCATCCTAGTCACATGGAGAAATACCCTCAATTTGGACTACAAAATGGAGTGCTTATGTTGGCTTCAATATTTTAGCCCTTGGTTACATAAAAGCATTTGAAGATAAGCTAGTAACCTCTTTGTGATTTGTGGAGTTAATGTATTTCATATACATGTTATAAGCTCTTTTGAACAACTTGGTTTTTCCTCCTAGATTGCAATTTATTCTTGTTTTCAACTATGGGTTTGTAGATTTGTGCTTATTCTTTTATTTAGATGATATGTTTGATGTGAATGTCTGAATGTTTAAATAGATTTCAGATTTATAGAGGTGGTTTTGTATGGTTTACATGTTAACTAAAATATGTGATATGTAGATTTGTGATGAGACTGTATTCAAGGTGTTTTGGATGAAGATAGTTACAGGTTTGTATGGTTGCTTGGGGGGTTCTTATTGATCCATAGTTTTTATGTGGGTTTATTTGGTAAATCAGATCTAGTGTTGATCCTAGTGTTTGATTCTTGGAAATCCACATGTTGTACTTGATTATATTTTTTTGTATGGTATTGATATGGGATTGAATCTATCTTTCACTTATTTGAGATTAGAGCATTGATTATGTATTTCTCCTTTGAAATGTTGCATATGTGTAGATCTTATAAAATTGTTTGATGTGGATTCTATTTGGTAGGCCATATTCTTGGTCACCATTATTATATCAATATGCGTATTATAGCAAGTGATAGTTATTGAGAGTACTTGATATATTTGTTCATTTAAATATTTAGCAGTAGTTTATGGTGCACGAGAAGCTTTATTCACTTTCAGTAGAGTGTTGGCAATGATATTGGTCATGATGTCATGTATAACTCGGTATTACTTTCAATGGGATATTTATGCAATTACAAAATATGTTCTATCTTCTTTTCTTCAAGATTTTAATTAGAAGATGGATGATCTTTTGCAATAGTTGTTGGTGTCTAAGGAGTTATTGGATTCTTCCTTTAGATAGCAATGAGAATTTAATGACATATTTAGTTCTATTTACAAAGGATTTGTTGTAGTTGTATCTTCTTAGTTTGGAGATTATGGTTGTACTTTACCTTTTGGGAGATCACGGTGTTGAGTTCTTTGATTGTGTTGATGCTAGTTAGGAGATGGTTGTCACGATGCCTAGAGAGCTTGGTTACACAGTTCAGTGGGAGCTTTGGTAGTTATGTTGATTCATCATTTGATGATGGATGGTTATTTTCATATGATCTCTTAGGAGGGAATGTTAGATTATGATGTCATGATATGTTCCTGATTCTATAGTTGGAATTTTGATAATGGTCTTGTTTATTCTCTTTGGTTTTAAGTATTAATAATTTTCTTAGATCTATTCATGATTTCATAGGGTTGTATTTGAAGTTGGAATGATTGATTGGTGAATACTCATGGAGTCTAGAGAGTCTTGGGTGAGGCTAAGAGATCTCTTATTTATGGGATCTTATGTTGAGATGGCTACTCTTTGATAACGATTTCAATAGAAAGACTGAGGATCCCACACCTGGTTACAAACATGAATCCATTACGGACTTGAAGAGAAGTTTGTATTTGCTTAGTGTTGTGTGCATAAGGAATTCTTGTATCCCACTCTCAGTCTACTTGGTAGGTGAATGATTTGAGAGGCATTGCATGCTTGATTATCAGATGCACTATCTACGTTGTCTTCTCATATGAGTCATTTTTTAATATAAACATTTTGAAGATTTGTTAAGAATATGATGCATGGTTTATGGATTTATGTTGTTCTCCTTGTTTTGGTCTTGAGTTGTGGATCTAGTTATGAGGATTCATTTAGAGAGGTATAAGAAATGCTTTTTGGCTTTGGGAATATTCCCTTTGAATGGTTTGTAGCTTTGGGAATATTCCCAAGTTATCAAGTGGTAATGATTGGTTAGTTTGATCTACCTTCAGTATGAGAGGTTTACATTTATTGCTGCCATGTTTTCATTTGATTTGAATGTTAGATGTTTATATCCTTTTAGTTTGGGAATGGTGAAGGAGGTCTTATTTTAGACAACTTGGTACATGTTAGCGTGGAATAAGGATATAGTTTGTGATGTAAAGGAAGGACAAGATTCAACAAAACTAGGTTGTCCTAATTCACTTCCATTAAGCTTTTCATTGAAACCAAGGCTTAAACCCTCTTCACATCATTTATCCCTATTGACCATTTAAAATTTTGGACAACCAGTGATGGGACACACATTAGGAAAGGTAGAACAACATGAAACAGTGGGGTCAACAAGGTTTCAATAAGTTTTGGGTACACTATTAGACTCCATGCACCCTTACCCCAATGTTGTTACTATAACCATGCTTATGCTCAATGTAAGAATTGGCTATGAAGGTAGCCACCCAAGATCTAGAGGCCTAATAGAAAGCACAAGCATAAGAGAGATAGAAACAAGATGACAACAATAAACTATATTCTGTCAATAGAATAGAATGTAATGTGTCAAAAGTACATAGGAGACCCCTTGGTTATATAGCCAAGGTGAGAACATAGAAGGGCATAAGATTATGACAAGTGTCATAATCTTATGACATGAGACAACTGTGAAAAGCTATCACTCCACCTAAACTGGAAAAGTGATAATGTGATAATCACCACAAAAGGTGGAGAGATAATCACACGATGTGTCCACAAAAGGTGGAAGTGATAAAGTAATGACATGTCAAGTCCACCAAAAGTGGAAATTCTCCAACAACCTCCTATGTGGTCCCTAAGTAAACTTAAATAAGGTGTAATAATGACCTAGGACAAGGTACAACACTTTTAATTACACCAACACCCCCCCTTAAGTGCAACTTAGGGAGAATGTACACAAATGCAAACAATGCAAGATGGGTCCTAGCTACTAGGACATGTTAGGTACCCATGTACAAATGCAATGCAATCTCTCATAAAGTGGAGAAAAGGAGAAAACCATGAGGGAAAAAACTCCCCCCCAAAAGAGAGATGAAAGAAAACAAGAACTGAAGTCAAAAAGATGAGAAGGAAAAACCTCGAGTGAGGAAAAATCCCCCCCAAGAGAGAGAATGAAGAAGTCAAGGGACCTCCTCTAATGAAACATCCCGTACCCCCAAGAGAGCTCGCAAATGATGATAGATACTCTCAATGAAGGGTTTGGTGAAGATATCTGCAACCTGTTGTGCTGTAGGACAATACTGTAAATCAATGACCTACTCCTATATCAGCTCCCTGATGTAGTGCATATGAATCTCGATATGTTTGGTCCTCTGATGGTGAACCGAATTCTTTGAGATCTGAATGGCACTCTGATTGTCACAATGAATGACTGTAGGATGTGGAATAGTGAAGCCAAACTCAGTGAGAATTTTTTGAAGCCAAATAGCCTTAGTAGCGGCATTAATAGCCCCTCGATACTCAACCTCAGTTGAAGAAAGAGCAATAGCATGCTGCTTCTTACTCTGCCAACAAATGGGGCTAGAACCAAGATGAAAGTTGTAGCCAGAAGTGGACTTACGATCATCAAGATCGCCAACCCAATTAGAATCTGTATATCCCACCAAGGTAAGTCTTCTACCTGCTGCATAGTGAATCCCATGATGATGTCTACCCTGTATGTAGTACAAGATGCGTTTGGCTGCTTTCCAATGAAGCTCATGTGGTTCCTACATAAAGCATGAAACCATGGCAACTGCAAAGGAGATATCAAGGCAAGTGTGAGTCAAGTAGATGAGACTCCCAACAAGCTGACGATACAAAGTGGCATCAACAAGTGGAGTAGAACACTTAGCCTCAAGCTTGACTCCTGAAAGAAAGGGAGTCAGAGCAGGCTTACAATCAGCCATGTGAAATCGAGCTAGAAGATCAAGAGCATACTTGGGCTGAGAAAGAGAGATCCCAGAAGCTGACTATGTGATCTCAATCCCAAGTAAATAGTGCAAAAGGCCCAAGTCAGTCATAGCAAATTTGTCCTGCAAAGCAGATTTGACACTGCCAATGATGGATGAGGTACTCCCTGTAATGATCAAATCATCAACATAGAGCACAAGTAGCAAGTGAGAATCATCCTGTCACAAAATGTAGACATTTGGATCTGAATGACACCTCGTGAATTCTGCTGAGAGAAGAAAGGAATCCATCTTGGCATACCAAGCCCTAGGGGCCTGTTTGAGGCCATAGATAGACTTCCTCAATCTGCAAACCAAAGAAGAACCATGTATGAATCCTTGTGGCTGCTCCATGTAAATCTCCTCATGAAGATCCCCGTGAAGAAATGCACTCTTCACATCCATCTGATGTACAACCCAACCATGAGCTGTAGCAATAGCAAGTGTTAAGCGAATGGAGTTCATCTTAGCAACGGGTGCAAAGGTCTTTGTATAATTAACACCTACAACCTATGAGAAACCTTTTGCCACAAGCCGAGCCTTGTATTTATCCACACTTCCATCCGCTGCATACTTAGTCCGATAGATCCACTTACATCGAACCATCTTTCTCCCCTTAGGGAGTGGAACTAAATCCCATGTGTTGTTCGTCATCAAGGAACTATACTCTTCCTCCATTGCTAAATCCCACTCCAGAACTCCTGATGCTTCCTTGAAGGACTATGGATCTGAAGCACTAGCAATATAAGCATGTGGAAAATCCAGATGTTGTGACTGAGTCCTTCGAGTATCTGAAGGATCCCCAACAAGAGAACCTGCTGACTCAAGAGTCTGTCGAGCCCAATGAGGTCTAGTAGGAGATGAAGGACCAGGCTCCTCAACTACAAGTGGACCCTACGAAGGTGTGATCCTGCGAGTCAGAGTTAAGGGAGAATCATCATCTAAGTCACTATCATCACTTTCCACTATGGAGGAAGGAAGAGGAGGATTGGAGGCCAAGCTAGGAGAGCTTTCCTCAAAGTGAACACTCCTCTCAAGGAATAGCTCATGTGTCTCTGGATCCAAAAGTCTATATGCCTTAACAGCTTTAGGATATCCAACAAAGATGCAAGGCCTACTCTGAGGTTCCAATGCCTTGCGCTTCTCTAGAGGTATGTGTGCCCAAGCTGGACAACCAAAAACTCTGAAGTGTCTCACAATCGGTTTTCTACTGCACCAAGCCTCAAAAGGTGTCATACCCTTCAAAGCCTTATGGGGAACCCGATTTTGATGTGAGTGGCACAACTGATAGCTTCTGCCCAAAATTGAGGACCAAGAGAACGAGCATGAATCATGCAGCTAGCCATCTCCTTAAGGGTTCTATTATTTCTTTCAGCTACACCATTCTGCTGTGGAGTGTATACAACTGAATGCTGAAGATCAATCCCCTCAAGAGTACAAAATTCCTCAAGTCTATTGTTCACATATTCCCTTCCATTGTTTGTGCGAAGAATCTTGACTTGCTTCCCTTATTGCTTCTCAACATGAGCCTTGAAGGCTAGAAATCTGTCAAACACTTCACTCTTGTGAACAACAAAATAGACCCATGTGAAGCGGGAGTAGTCATCAATGAAGGTGAGGACATAGCGGGCCTTGCCAAATGATGGCACTGGAAATGGACCTACTACATCACTATGAACCAATTGAAGAACTTCCAAAGCTCTCCAAGACTTCCCTTTTTCAAACTTCTCTTCTGGATACTTACCCATGGAACAACTTGAACATACACCTTCTGAAAAGCTGATTTGAGGGAGTCTTGTAACCATATCCTTGGAGCTAAGCTGTTGAAGATAGCGGTAATTGAGATGTCCAAACCGCTCATGCCATAGCTTACTTTCTAAATTTGAATGAGTGAGCAAGGCTGTAGAAGGAGACTTAGGCACAAAGTGGGAAAAAGAGTAAAGTTGTGTGTTGTGATTGGCTTGTCCCACTGCAACCAAGGCATCATCCTTAAGTTCTTTGACCACAACTGAATCTGGTAGAAACTCAACTTTCTTTCCATCTCCAAAGTGAGTGATTTGGTAGATTGAAAGAAGATTGGCACTCAAGTTAGGAACATAGAGAACATTTTAAAATGTTCCATTATCCATGGCAACCAAACCTTCACCTTCAACTTCCACTTGAGTATCATCTCCTATGAAGATGTGAGGTACCTTAGATGGCTCCAAAGAAGAAAACTACTCCCTTGTAGAACCCATGTGATGAGTGGCACCAAGTCAAGTATCCATTGTTGTGAAGAACCTGAAGAAGCCACAAATGCTTGCCATTTTCCTTTTGATTGTGAGGAAGTGGAAGGAGATGAATCCTTCTTGTAGGTGGATGGAAAATTGATGTTGTTCTTCTTGATGATGTTTGTCAACTCATCAATTTGCTTAGTGTGGCAATGATGCTCATCATGACCAAATTTCTTGCAATATGAACAAGTTGGTCTCTCCTTCTTGCTTGTATTTCCCTTCTTGGGAGAAGATGAAGAATTCCCTTGTTTTGGAGAGGATGATTGTGCTTTATCTTGTTGTGTCTTTGGCTTAGATTGCTTATGCTTCTTGTTGGAACCCTTTCCTTGAGTTCCTTGATTCCCTTGATTAGCCACCAAAGCTTTGGACTTTGAAGACTTGAGAACCCCCATCAAATTTTCTTGCTCTAACATCAACATTTCTGTGAATGCATCAAATGATGGCATAGTGAAAGAACTACCCACTGTCAAGCGATGGGTTTGGAAGCTAGAAAAAAATGTTGCATATTCTGATGGAAGCTTTCCCAACAAATTGTAGACCAACTGTGCATCCTTCTTATCAATGCCACAATCCTTAACTTGTGCTCTTAGCTCATTTGCCTTAGTGACATAGTCTTGGATTGTATCAAAATTCTTGGGATCTAACATTGTGAGATCATTGTCAAGCTGATAACCTCTAATCTCATCAACTTGGCCATAAAATTGACCAAACTTTTCCCAAGCCTCTTTGATTGTTTTACACTTTTCAATTTGAAAGATGAGATCTTTTGATACATATTTCCTTAAAGTTCCAAGAGCCATAGTATTTTTAGTGAGCCAATCCATATGAGCAACAGGATCAGCTTTAGGATCAAATGGTGCAACAACAGTTCCATCAATATAATGAGTTAATCCTTTTTCCAATAACTTACTCCAAGCATCAATTTTCCAAGAAGCATAATTATTTGGAGTTAACAAAGGAAACTTAGGAGAACCCATAGCAGAAAAATGAAAGAGAACAAGATAGAGAGAGAGGAAAAATCACACAAGACACCCCCCCAAATTCACTCAATCAAAGAACTCCCCCCAAAAAGATGATTTGGCACTTTATACTTAGTGTGTGTACAATGGCCACTTGCAAGCCAAGCAAAGTGGGCTTCTGATTTTTCAATGTTTTACAAAAACCTTAAGTAGGCTACAATAGACTCAAATGACTGATACAAAATACCAAACTGAGATCTTATCTTTACAAATGCCAAAATAGGCAAAAAATGACCAAGTGTTGAAAGTACAATTTTTGATCACAATCACTACAAACTGATAGCACCACTGTGAAGTTTAGAAAAAATCATGCACTTTAAAAAAAACCGACACCTGAAAAGGAGTTCATATAAGCCTGAACAGAGCCCCAGAAGTTGCAAAAATGGTGACCATTCAGCTACACCTGAGAGAAATCGAATTTTGTGGAAAATCCATGCACCAAAATCAGAAAATAATTGCACCACTGCGAAATACATGAAAAATTAGCCCAAATAAAAAAAATTGCACCAAAAAATGCCTCAAAATGACCAAGATATGAGCCTCAGAAGTTGAACTACAAAACTGAAAACTCAATCTGTGAGGGGGTTTGATTTTCAAAAAGTAGCTAATGCAGTGCTGACGTCATCAAATCACGAGCTTAAATTTGACAGCCGTATGCCCATCACAATCTCAGAGTGACTTGAAATTGAGGGCCATTTCACCGTCACCATGGTCGTTCGGATCTGTCGGAATATTCTAAAGTTGGCCGAATCTTCGAGGTCGGATTCTGGAATATTCCAATGCTGCCGATTGATAGAATATTCACCAAATTTTTTTTCTATGTGCCAAAATTTTTTAAATCTGGCTGCCGGTTCTAAAAGAAGTCGCCGATATTTGAGTTTCCCGGTTGTCGGTTAGGAGCCTGTAGGTGGGGGCCACGGTAGACGAGTATTGTTCTGCTACGTGGTGGTGGTTGGGGTCGCAGTACTATGTGGAGTACCCTGTCATGCAGGGTACAGCGGAATAAATCCGCATAATTTTTTTTTTTTAATTTTTAAAATAAAAACTTTTACAATAAAACTGAAAAAACTGCGAATATAATTTTTTTTGTTTTGAAGAAAATTTCGCAAAAAATAAATAACAATTTTAAAAAATAAAATAAAATTGTACCACAGTAATAATGGCTGGGTTGTACGGCTTGGCTAGAATTTTTTTTGCCTCAACAGACAACTTGCTCCGATTTGGCCGAATTGGCAATTGATTTTAGGGTTTTTAGCCCTTCTAAGCACGATGGCGATGTCCTTTTTGGCTGAAAATTCTCTGAAGTGGTAGCTAGCTCTTGGATCTGGCAACCACCTCCAATCTTCAACACTTTGTAGATTTGGCCTCCAATGTCTAACTGAGACCAAACAAAAGGAAAATCTGAGTATCTCGAACACTCTAGATGCAATGGCGAGCTCAGATCTGATGCAACAAGCTCCCAAAATGCACCTGCAATACAAGGCCAAGAATGGGACCCTCTAAGAATCTCTCCAAAATGACAATCCAAAGGCACTCCAAGCACTCTGATACCATGTAAGAATTAGCTATGAAGGTAGCTACCCAAGATCTAGAGGCCTAATAGAAAGCACAAGCATAAGAGAGATAGAAACAAGATGACAAGAATAAACTGTATTCTGTCAATAGAATAGAATGTAATGTGTCAAAAGTACATAGGAGACCCCTTGGTTATATAGCCAAGGTGAGAACATAGAAGGGCATAAGATTATGACAAGTGTCGTAATCTTATGACATGAGACAACTGTGAAAAGCTATAACTCCACCTAAAGTGGAAAAGTGATAATGTGATAATCACCACAAAAGGTGGATCACCCACAAAAGGTGGAGAGATAATCACATGATGTGTCCACAAAAGGTGGAAGTGATAAATTAATTACATTTCAAGTCCACCAAAAGTGGAAATTCTCTAACAACCTCCTATGTGGTCCCCAAGTAAACTTAACTAAGGTGTAATAATGACCTAGGACAAGGTACAACACTTTTAATTACACCAACACTCAATGATGCAACTACCAATCACCACAAAAAAAAAGGAACAACACATAAGGGACTAATTGAGATTGTTTCAGGCTTAATCCAACTCAAAAAATAGGGTCCTTTCAGTCTCAAGACTCGGACTTGAAAGTATCACTTTTCCCCAACCTGTCATTGATGCCCCAAAACATGTTTTCAACATAAACATTCAACCATTCCCAAGAGAAAAGCTAAAAAATTTCTGCCAATGGTCTGCACAAACCTTTAAGACACTTCTCCACACTTATCAAACCAAAATCTGTGAACTAATGCAAGAGATTTAACAAATAGTCATAGTGTGGAGCATGTTACATTGTCTTCATGCAAACAAGAAGCAAACTGTCAAAGATCTCTCCCACACGCGTGCATATCAGAACTCCAAAACTTGCAAGGTTAAAGAACATGCCAAAATAGAATTTTGTAGAAAATTTCACCATTTTCCTATAGTGGGAACTTGAGATATTACTTTTAATTCCTGTTGCCACCCTAACTAGGCTTTCCACCCACTTGGAGTAAAATGGTTCTAACTTTTGATTCCCTTGATGAAAAATGATGAAACAAAAAGTGAAATTTACTAGAATCACATACACACAAGATCCAATAGGTTAGAGAAGCATTTGTGGTCCATATAAATTGTACTAAACAACAAATTTTTTGAAACAATGAAGAAACCCAAAAAAATCAACTTCTTTTTCTCATTAAAATTGCAAAATCAATTCCACAACAACATATTTCGACCAAGATCCTCATTTTCATACATTACAACTCTTTTCTAATCATTAGAGACCATTTTTCTTGAATGCATGTAACTTATTACTTGATTTTGTGACACTTTCCAAAAATTGCATGATATCTTTTGTGCAACTTGGCAACTTTTTGCAACTTTAACTCATCGACCCCCTAAACACACTCAAATGGATTACATGATGTCATATGGTCATAAATGACCTTAGGAAACACCAAACAACTCCTAACCACACCAAATGACTTAAAACCAAAATTACATAAAATATGCAAAAACAAGGTCTAGGTGACCCTGCACCATACACCCAAGGGAAAGAAACTCAAGTCCCACTTGAGTGTAGGTCTGCAAATTTATAACCATGTTTGATGATATCAAAATCATACATCCAAGTAGCATCCTCCATAGGAAGACCCCTCCATTTGACCAAGTATTGCAAATAGGTGGTGTTTCTTGTCTTCTTAAGCTCCTTTGTCCAATATGCACTCCAACTCTAAAGGTTGGCTAGGAGGAAGGTCTTTGATCCATTCTTCATCTTCAAATGCTTTAGAACCTGATTCATTACCTGCAACATCCCTTTTGAAAGGGTATAGGTTAGATACATTAAAAATAGGTGATATTCCAATTCCACTTGGTAGTTCAATCTCATAAGCATTGGGACCAAACTTGTGAACAACTCTACAAGGACCAATTTTCTTCATTTGCAGCGTGGAATACTATCCCTTAGGAAATATCTTCTTCCTTAGATGAGCTCTAGAACTAAATCCCCAACTTTGAAGGTAAGTTCTCTCCTCTTTATATCAACTTGTTTGTATTTGTCCACACTTCTTTGCAAATGATCCTTGACCTGTTGGTGAATCTCCTTCATAGCCACAACAAATTTCTACCCTCAACACTCATCCTCTACATTCCCTTGATATCCCTTAACTCAAAGACTCCTCTAGGCTGCAAACCATAAACAACTTCAAAAGGACTTTTACCCACACTCCTATATTCACTAAATCATTAAAGGAAAATTCTGCCTGAGGCAAGATCAGATCCTGATGAGACCATAAAATGACTCATGATATCTATGAAATAACATATTTTTCCTTTGCATATAAAGTGGATCTAAGTGTAGTTTTTGAACTTATGGTTTTTTTAGAATGAAATAAAGAAGTTATATTTGGTTATTTCTTTATAAATTATTGTTATCTTATTGTCAACTATTACCATTAAATCTTGGAAAAAGGTGTTAAAGTGTATACATGTAGCTCCAAATATCATGTTATAAAGATGCTCTGGAAGTGCTCTGAAGATGCTCTGGAACTTGCTAACACAGTTGCTGCGATGCTCCGGAATTGTTGTTGCGATGCTCTGGAATTGTTGCTGCCATACCAGCACAGAATACTCCAAAGATGCCAATATTGCGCCAAAGTATAGTTGGATCCTTTGGGTTGAAGTAATCACTTCCTTAATATCTATAAATAGACTTTCTATATTTAGATATCCTATTTTTAGGCATTACCATTTATGTAATGGCCTAAATTAATCCAGCTGTATTCATACTTCAAAATTTGTAAAATCGGATATGTATTTTTAGTTCATAGTTTGTTTAGGCGATTCCAACGTCTTCCTAGAAACGTGGATCTTGTTGCCTATTTTTGGAAAAGTAGATTTTGGCATTAGATTGCCTAGATTTTTGGTAATCTGTTATTAGATGTTGGGATGCATTTAAACACACATCTCCTTCTCATTTTCGAGAGAGCTTGAAGCAACAAATCAATAAAAAAATATATTTTGAAGTTTGAGCAAAAGCTTGTGTTCTGAATAAAATCCTCTTCCAAGGAATGAGTTGGCCACTCATTCCAAGGAAGATGGATCAATGTATTTTATTTGTTTATTTATTTCTTTATCCTGTAAATTGTTATTCTCTTTCTTTCATGTTTTGTAAACATTTATCTGTATAGTCTATTGTAAACTTGCAGGTGTTTTCTATGTTTATTATTTTCTTTTAATTCAACAATTTACTTTCTGCAAATGTGCTCTTTAATTTCTGCAAGTGTGGTGTGCTCTTTCAATTCCTGCAAGTGTGTCATTTCAATTCTGTAAGTGTGCTCTTTTAATTTCTGCAAGTGTGCTATTTGATTTTAGCAAGTGTAAAGTGTGGTAGAAGGGTTGTTAACCACAAATCTCTCTCTCCTATTGCATATTTCCTTTGGATGTCATCCTTGGAATGACATGATTAAATGATGTGCTTAATGACCTCATCAGATCCCACTGAGTAGAATGTTCTTTTATAAGGAATCTTAAGAGGTTACCAAGGCTCCTATTTACCACTTCAGTCTACCCATGAGTTTGAGGGTGATAGGCAGAGCTGAAACTAAGATTAGTTCCAAGTTTCTTCCATAAAGTTCTCCAAAAATGCCCAACAAACTTACTATCTCTATCTGAAACAATGCTTAAAGGTAAACCATGAATTCTTACCACTTCCTTGAAGAAAAAACAACAATGTATGATGTATCATTAGTACTCTTGCATGGGATGAAATGTGCCATCTTGGAGAACTTGTTCACTACAAAATAAATAGAATCAAAATCTCTAGGTGTTTTGGGTAAACCCATTACAAAATCCATGCTTATTGACTCCCAAGGCCTATTTGGAATGGGAAGAGGCTAATACAAGCCTGCATTAGTACTTTTTCCCTTTTCCTTTTGACAAATAACACATTTCTCAACAAACCTTCTTACATCATTTTGTATTTTAGGCCAAAAATAGTGCCTTCTCAATTGCTCCAAGGTCTTATCAAGACAAAAATAACCTGCAAGGCTGCCACTATACTTTTCCTTTGTAAAATTATCTCTCATAGAACATTTAGGCACACAAAGTTGAGCCCCTTTGAACAATAATCCCTCTTGAATCAAAAAATCAGAATTTGTGTCATGAGGAACACCATTAGATTGGCTACAAGATGCATAAATATCCTTGAAATCAACATCATCTACATACATACCTTTTAGTGCTTCAACACCTACACTTTGCAATTGGACTTCTTGCACCATAAGTGTCCTCCTACTCAATGCATCAACTACTTTGTTTGACTGCCCCTTCTTATGTTTGATGGTGAAAGTGTAACCTTGTAAATATTCTACCCATTTGACATGCCTATGACTGAGTTTGTCTTGACTGTTCAAAAATTGGAAAGCATGATTATCTATAAAGACTATGAACTCCTTTGGAAGTAGGTAGTCTCCACTTTTTCAAGGACTGAATTAAGGCATACATTTCTAGGTCATAGGAAGAGTATTTCTTCTTAGCTTCATTGAGTTTTTCACTAAAGAAATCTATGGGCCTACCCTCTTGACTTAATACTGCACCTATGGCATAACCACTTGCATCACATTCAATAGTAAAAGCCTTATTGAAATCAGGTAAAGCTAGTATGGGCTGCTCTACTACCCTCTTTTCCAAGTATTCAAAACTCTTTTCAGCTTCACTAGTCCAAATAAACTTCTTTCTCTTTTCTCCCTTTATAGTATCAAGCATTGGAGCACAAATATGACTAATTTTTTTGATAAATTTTCTATAAAAAGTGCGAAAACCATGGAAAATCCTTACCTCAACAACTGATTTGGGTGTGAGTCAACTTAGGATAGCTTCAACCTTGTTGGGATCCATCTTCAAGGTGCCATAATTTGTAACCACAAAACCAAGATACACCAACTCTGTTTTCATAAACTCACATTTCTTCAAATTGATCATTAGTTTCTCTTCATGTAATCTTCTCAAAATCAAATCCAAATGGTGCAAATGCTCTTCCTTAGTTCTACTAAAAACAAGAATGTCATCAAGGTAAACCACAACAAACTTACCAATGAAAGGTTTGAGGACTTCATTCATCAACCTCATGAAAGTGTTGGGTGCATTTGAGAGACCAAAAGGCATTACAAGCCACTAAT
Source organism: Sequoia sempervirens (assembly GCA_007258455.2). Taxonomy (NCBI): domain Eukaryota; kingdom Viridiplantae; phylum Streptophyta; class Pinopsida; order Cupressales; family Cupressaceae; genus Sequoia; species Sequoia sempervirens. The sequence continues at coordinate 131,991 of VDFB02121684.1, read as the reverse complement.
AAATCCCTTCATTTGTCTTAAATTTTGTCTTCCATTCATCCCTTGGTCTGATCCTAATTTGGTGATACCCACTCTTAAGGTCTATTTTGGAAAAGTAGCATGCTCCACCTAGACAATCCATCAAATCTTCCATGCGTGGAATAGGGAACCTATATCTAATTGTAATCTTATTGATGGCCCTGGAATCAGTGCACATCATCCATTCACCTCCCTTCTTTGGTGCTAGAACAGTAGGAACCGAACAAGGATTGAGGCTTTCTTTGATTAGCACCTTATCAAGCAACTCTTGAACTTGTCTCTTAATCTCTTCATTCTACTATGGTGTCATCTTATATGCTGCCTTATTAGGTAAGCTAGCCCCTGGTATGGAATCAATATGGTGGCTAATGTCCCTCATAGGAGGCAAGGTTCTTGGGAGTTCATCCACTACTATATCATCATACCTCTTCAACAAGTTTTGGATTTCCAAAGGAAACTCTTCTTTCTTTGTTGTTGTCCCAACAAACTTAGGCTTGACTATGATAACAAAACTCATTTTCTCCTCTTCTACAACCCTTATGAATTCCTTTTCTCCTACCAACATCACATTGGATTCTACTTGTGGTGTTTTTCCTTCATCTTTCAATGGTGTTAGAGTGTATGAGACTCCATCTTTCTCTATCACATATGTATTCTTTCTTCCATCATGGTTGGAATTTCTATCATACTACCATGGCCTTCCAAGAAGCAAATGAAAAACATCCATAGGGATTATTTCACACAAAACCTTGTCCTTATAATCCCTTATATGGAATTCTACCAAAGTTTTCTCATTCACCAATACTTGTTGCCCTTTGTTCAACCAAGAAACCTTGCATGGAGTGGCATGAGGCAACCTTTGTAGCTTTAATTTCTCTAGCATTTCAACATAAACCAAATTATCAGTACTTCCAGAATCAACAACTCTACAATATTTACCTTGACTCTTGCATGTAGTCCCAAAGAGTGACTTTCTTTATGGTGGTTCTTTCTCAATGGGTACCTTAATCAAAGTTCTTCTCATCAATAGAGACTCTCCCATTTTGGGTTCTACATTTAGTGATGGTGAATTGACACTTTCAACATCCTCTCTACCTTGTGCAATATGGTTTGTTCTCTCACTTTTATAAGAAGTAGATGGTTGCTCCTCAGTGCATTGCCATGCTTGGTGGCCTACAAATTTATTGCATTTGTAACACTTTCCAGTGAATCCACTTGAGCCTCCTCTATTATTAAATATGCCTCTAGAACTTGGCCTTCTTCCTCTAAAGTTTCCCCTTGAATTTGATGTTTGCTCTTGTGAGTTACTTGTCTCTCCTTGAGACCTTTGGGCCTGTCCTCTACCAACAAAAGTCCCTCTTCCTCTGAAATTTGTCCTTCCCCTATCTTTACTTTGATTTTCTTGTCTCCTTTTCAACTTGTCTTCAACCCTTATGGCCAACTAATAGCACTCTTCTACTGTGCTTGTACTTGTGAGACTGAGTTCATCTTGTAGGCTATACTTTAGCCCATTCAAATACCTTGCAATTTTATCAACATATTCTTCCATGTGGCCTGATCTTAGGCTCAATTTGTAAAACTCTTCTGTATAGGACTTCACATCCATGTCCTTTTGCTTCAAATTTTGCAACCTCCTTTTTAACTAGATAGCATAATCACTGGGTAGAAATTTCCCCTTCATTTTTGTAACCATTCTATCCCAAGATATGATTTTTTCTTTACCTTTCTTTTTCCTCTCTTCCTGCACATAGTCTTGGACCAAAGAATTGCATGCCCCTTATCTTTGTTCTGGCTAATTTCACTTGCTGCCCCTTAGGTATCTCTTCAAGCTCAAAATACTTGTCTAGTTCTCCTATCCAATCTAGGAGTTCCTCTCCATTTAGACTCCCTAAATATATTGGAAGCGGGTTACCTTAGAATAGTGGTTTACACTTTCTAAGAGGAAGGAAAATTCAGATTTTTTCCATTCCTCAAATCAAATGGGTTCGGCCGAACCAATGAATGCCCGAATTAAAAAATCATATCCAAGTGGGTTCAGTCGAACCTGGGTTCGATCGAACCCCTTCAATATGACAAAAACAAAAAAAAATGTTTCATTTTCACACTTTTACTGTGTTCTTTTACCAGTCACTGTCTCCCTGGTGTGCGCGGCGAACAGAGTTCGTGACGGCAACCAAACAAGGTTTCTCTCACCGGCGAAAGCAAATTTCCGTTCCTCTCTTCAAAGTTCATCATTCCAGTTTGCATATCGACCACTACTGAGCACGAGGTATTTAAAATTCGATTTTTTTAGAGTTCAAAATGCATGTATTTGTTTAATTTGAAACCCTAAATTACGAATTTTTTTTAAATTTATTGAATTCAAATTCACTTGTTTAGAGAGAGTTTTTAAAGCATTTTTCAATATAGTATTTTGCTTCCCCGTTTTGCATATATTTTTGTCTTGTTAAACACCTTTCAAGAGAAAAATGAATATCAAAACTATCAACTATCTGTTAGGGGATGAGAGGTCTATAATTCTAAACTACACCCATTGAACTTGCATTTATATTTGGCATGTATTTTAACTTGTTCAATTTTTTTAAATCAATCCAAGGGTTTGAGTAAGGAAAAATGAGTTTCCTCCCAAAGTTAGTGCAAAAAAACATTATAGTGGCTCTCAACATGAGTAAAATGGAGATAAATAGAATTCCTAAAGACTTCAGAAATTAGCAGGAGTCAAAG
>VDFB02121684.1:61222-129149 GCA_007258455.2 Sequoia sempervirens | reverse complement strand
AAAAATGTTTTGATCTGAATTACATGTAAGTTCACTAAGCAGGTCTTGTGAATGGAGCTTTAGGATACATCAAAAATATCATATACAAACCTGGATGTGGCCCACCAGATCCACCTACATATGTTATGGTTGAATTTGATAATTACTCTGGAATTCCTTTTGAAGATGCATCTCCAAATTTAATTCCAATTTCACCAATACAAAGGGGCTGTACACATCAATTGCCCCTACGATTGGCTTGGGCACTAACAATCCACAAATCACAAGGGTTAACTCTTTCCAAGGAAACAATTGATATAGGTGATATGTATAGGATCTAGACTATTTTGCGTTTTGAATGCTTAATTAAAAAAAACTTTGCGAAATTTTAATACATGCATACACTAACAAAATTATGCATCAAACTTAAGGTGAAATAAACAGAATTGAGAGAGAAGAAGATAGAAGGTGCAAACAGAGTTTGATTACGGAGTTCGCCACAAACGTGACTACGTCTCCGGGTCGGCTCCAATAGAGTACGACCGATCCGATTAATCTCCAAAATCAAGTACAATGCACCAAGACCATTCCTTCTAGCACTTCAACAGCATAACACTACTCCGACGTACAAGAATGGCTCAAAAATCTCCACAAGCATTCTCCTGTTCTCACCACCTGGACTTGGAAAATCAACCTATACCCCCTCCTTTTATACATAAAATTAGCCTAAAAAGGCTAAAACCCTTCATAATTACAAGAAACAAACATAATTCCTTCATTATGCTACGTTTTCAAGTTGTTCCTAACCCCCTTTGTCATTTCATATAAAAGGGGGGGGGGGGTTAGGTTTAACTATACACTCAAATTAACAATTTTTGGGTAGGAAATACATAACAAATAGAACCGAGCTCTTCAAATAGTAAAGCGAGCTTCAGTGGTCTAACGACCACACCATATTTTGCTAGGCCGGTGGTTACGGGTTCCAAACCCATCGGCCATCGTTTGTTTTAAAACAATCTCCAATGTTAATAGAAGAAAACAAACCCGACCTCGCCAGATAGTGAACAGACTGTCGGCGGTGCAACGGTAGAACCGTTGGCTAGCATGCGTTAAGTCACGGGGTCGAGCCCGTCGGCTAACGAAATTTTGTTAAAACAAACAACTCGATAACCGAAGAGGAGAGAGGCTACACGCGTCCAACCAATAGACTGCCACATGGCAGGATTCTATTCACCCAAGCTGCTGACGTGTATGCCGACAATGCCGATGACTGGTCTTGCCAACTCGGATGCCACGCTGGAGTACGGATAGGACATGTGTCAAAATCTGATTAGCTCCGTACGGATGATTCAACTGCCACATGTCTTGCCTGAATTCGTGCATGTGGATTCCATACGGTATGGACAATCTGCTGACGTCATCATCCGTACAGTCACCTCAAAAGTCAACTCAAAACTTTGACCAGCTGTATCTTGAGCATATGACGTCGGATTTCAACGAAATGAATGCCATCGGAATCATCTCGACGAGCTCTTCACGATGACACCAGTTCCATCGATTTCTGAGATGATCATTTTTTTGCCTTCTAGACGCCCTCTAATCTCAATTTGACCCTGCCTTTGACTGGCCATAACTTGTGCAAACGGACTCCTTTTCGCTCCGTTCGAGTTGCGTTGGAATCAGGACGCTAAGCTCTTCTTTATGGTGTAGAAATCTAGAGATTTGGAGACACTTCAATTTTCACTGAAAATATCCCCCGGATCAATAGGACCAAGAGAAAGGGCAGGAATAACATTTGTTGCTATATCAAGTGTTAAGTCTTTGGATGGAATTAGAATATTGCCACCATTTACATATGATCGTTATGAAAAAATGAAGACAGGAAAGCAACTCGCCAAAAGAAAATCAGAAGAAGAAAGACTAAAATCTTTGGAAACATAACATTTTTAAGTGATTTATATATTTTTCAAGTGAATTCTTCTATTAATATTGATATTAAATTTTTGGTATAAAAGATAAATTCTCTCATTCATTATGAATTCCTATTGTACACATCTCTTTGTGCATTTGAATAAATATGATATGAATCATGATTTGTAAAGTATTATAATTATTTATTTAAAATAAAATAAGTGATAAATTCTTATTTTACATTGCGCGTTGCGGATGCTACTAGCTTATCTATCTTAATATATTAATCTATATATTATACACTGAGACATATCATTTTTGAGGCGTATTTTTTAAATTCAAAAAGCAAAAAAGTGAAAAAAATACGCTTCGAAAATGATATCTCTCGGCGTATAATATATAGATTAATATATTAAGATAGATAAGCTAGTAAATAATTCATGTACAACATCTTTAAGAATACGGAAATGATGTAGTAGATATGTTCACGTTCATATTATTATAGTTCATGTTATGTTTCAACACTTGGAAATATAATTTTACAATAATAAATAGATCATGTAGAACACTTTAAGAATAGGCCTGTGTTGCCATTTTGATGACGGGTCTCTAAATGGGGTGGTACATTAGGGCAGATCGAGTGCAATTGCCATCCGTGGATTGAAGTAGTAGTGGGTACCCATGGATCCGATTATTGAAATAATTATCAAAATGCTCATAATTTTTTGTAAAATAAAGGGATGGAGTTAGAGAGTTAAAGCATGTGCCACAAATTCTAGTTTTATGTGATTAGATTAAATAATTAATAATTGGTGCTATATAAAGGAATGAAATAAACTTAGATAAATCTAGATTTGTTCCCAAGAAAATAAATTATTAAATTCAAATGAAAGAAAGGATGTTGCCTTCAAATTAACAAAAAATATTGCAAATGAAAATAGAATGTTTCTTTCTAGTTGGAAAAATGAAATAAACTTAGATAAATCTAGATTTGTTCCCAAGAAAATAAATTATTAAATTCAAATGAAAGAAAGAATGTTGCCTTCAAATTAACAAAAAATATTGGAAATGAAAATAGAATGTTTCTTTCTAGTTGGAAAATCAATATCTATTTAACTTTTGCATGATAAGTGAGATTTTGGAGGCTTTTACCATTAAAGAGATAGTAGATTTACCATTAATCAAATTATAGTTAATTAGAAACTCTCTAAAACGCTTTTACCAATCAATTTTTTTAGGGAACAAGGCCAATATATTTAAGGCTAGGCCAATACTCTAAGACCTTGGATGCCAAATTTACATCATGAATGCCTACGCTTTTAAGCTCACTTTCTGGATATCCTCTATTGCTCAAGATCCCCATTTAATTCACAATTTACTAAAACTAAACTTTAAAGACTACTGAGTTTTCCAAGTGATTCCGATAAGGACTTCCCATCAACGATGGGCTTATTAGTCAAGCTTCCTTGTAGGACCACTTTTTCCAAATTATGCAACATTCTTAGTTCTTTTGGAAACTCTACGGATGAGGTTTGATAAAGCAGCAACAATGTGGTAGAGTAAATCATGTCCAATGTCTATGGATACTGGTGTTCATGCCAAGCTTTATCTGACACCTTGCACTTCCTATTGAATATAAATATCAGCTGAGCATTCACTAAAGCTGTGCAAATTTCCAAACAAGTAAAATACTTAGTTCTCAAAACCTACAGAGTATTCCATATAGTTTAATGAAACATTGGACATAATTTAAATTGAAAGAAAGAAAAACAATTAATATTGGGAATATAAAGCATTATTGTAATTAATGAACTGTATTGAAAGTAAATAATTTTTTTTAATTTTTTTTCCTAAAAAACCTAAAAATGGTACAAAGAATGCTGGGTTGGATGCAATATTTCACAATATTAAAAAACACCTCTACTTTTAGATCTTGTCAACTGTCTCATAAAAATTGATCCAATAATATCATGAAGGAAGAAATGGAGAAAAAATAAACAGATGTCAAAGGGATAAATGGAAACAACAAACTCTTTCTTACCTCAAGTATTACACATGTACCAAAAAGTAGACAATGTAATTAATTAAAACATTGCAATCCACAAAGAAACCAAACTACAAGTCAAGGACAAGCAGTTTCCCTTGAGTTTAAGGTACAATAAATGAGAAAAAAAAGACAGGCAATTTCCCTTTGGCAAAAGCATTTGGATAGTGCTGCTATGAGAAAAAGCATCTTCATCAAATTCTTGCCCAATTCACATATATTATAGATGAGTACATAAAGGCTAACAAACAAAAGTTTGTTCTAGAATGGTTCCTACTTAAAATTTGGAATAATTATGCAATGTAAGTCTCATTTCAAAGCATCAAATCCCCCTGCAAACTATGATAAACAACAACTCTTTCTTACCTCTTGTATCACATGTACCAAATAGGTAGACAATGTAATTAAATAAAACATTGCAATCCACAAAGAAACCAAAAACTACAAGTCAAAGACAAGCAGTTTCCCTTGAGTTTGAGGTACAATAAATGAGAACAAAAAGACAGGCAGTTTCCCTTTCACAAAAGCATTTGGACAGTGTTGCTATGAGAAAAAGCATCTTCAACAAATACTTTCCCAATTCACAGACATTACAAATGAGTACATAAAGGCTAACAAACAAAGGTTTGTTCTAGCATGGTTCCTACTTAAAATTTAGAATAATTATGCATCAGATCCCCCTACAAACTATGATGTAAATTAAGAGCAAATTAATTGATGTTCATATAGAGCTCAAACATAGAAAAACAAATTTTATAATTTTGTTTCACAAGACCAAATAGTTCAAGTGAAAGTCTCAAGCATGACAAGAAAAAAATACATTCCCACAAGCCCAAAGAATGTGGATAAGAGCCACCAAGAGCACAACAAAGAAGAAAAAACAATAAGAGAACTGCAACAAAAAAATACAAAAAAAAAACCTTCTACTCAAATATTCCCTAACCACTTACTGCAACGATAAGAAAACTAAAGCTAAAGAAAAGGTAAAATAATAACCCAAGCCTCTTTCAAACCTCTTTCCATTTACCATGGACCCAATCCCTCAATCACCTCCACAAAATAACTCAGAACATAACAAAAGAGACCAGAGTAAAATATGATCACAACATAAGAGGTTGTTATCTCTTATCCAAAACACAAGATCATTCATAATTATGTGGCAATGTGGCAGAGTAAATCATGTCCAATGCCTTAGGACACTAGTGTTCATGCCAAGCTTTATCCAACGCTTTGCACTTCCTATTGAATATAAATATCTCATCGACCCCCTAAACACAATCAAATGGATTACATGATGTCATATGGTCATAAATGACCGTAGGAAACATCAAACAACTCCTAACCACACCAAATGACTTAAAACCAAAATTACATAAAATATGCAAAAATAAGGTCTAGGTGACCCTGCACCAGTTTGATTTAAAAGTTCTCTCTTTGGTCTTGTTCTTCTTCCCAAATGTTTGTATTCACATGGTTGATTGTGAAGAACTTGGGAGAGCTATGGAGAATAGTGGTGAGAGAGGTATTGTAGCATATATGTTTACAAGATTTACATATCATTTATGTTTCCTTAATACCATAATAAAGGAATTAGCCACATCATCTATGTGAAGTACTATAGGTAGACTTGATATGCCTTGATCTATTTCTAGATTTGGCATTACTCATATAGTGGGAGTTTCTAGATATATGTCTAATTATCCTCTTTGATATCTTGGTTTGCTAGTTACTGATGTGATGGCATGAGTTTGCATGTTTCATTAGATTTGGATCTATGAGTTATGTAGTTGTGTGGTTTGATCACCTATTTGATTACAGTGGGGTGATTCAGATGTGGATTGTCTATATCCACGAGATTTTTTAGTGTTAATGCAAACTTGTTAGTTGGCCTTTTCTGCAGTCATTTGGTCATTGGTATGTTGTATTGAGATAAGAGGATGGATGTACATAGACTTGATTGTCAATTTTGGGGTTGGTATGTTGATGGTACAAAGTTCTACCTATGATGGTATATGGGTTGGTTTGAGGTATGGTTAGATTGGATGAGTCACAATTTGTTGTGGTGGCTATTCTAGCTAGTATGATTAATGAAGCTACTTAGAGCCTTTGTCATCATTTGAATTTGATGCTTGTATTCATGTAAATATTAGTGACAGTTGATATGCTTCACCTTGGCATGCTCCTTTTCTTCCATAGGTGGCATGTTGGAGTCCAGGTAAGGAGTTTTTTGCTAAATGGTGATTATCATGATTGATTTTGTAGGTATCTTTTTGGAGCATCATAGCATGGTGAAGATTTAGATGGTACATGATTGGCTAAGGGATGGTTTTCCCTTGTTTATGATTCCTGTGGATGTATTTACAATGTATGATGTCAAGTGGGACAATGTTAGGATTAAGTTGCCATCTACCTTATACATCCTATGTCATGGTTCCAATATCCTTGGAAAGTCTCCCTAAGCACTTAGGGTGTAAATGAAAAAATATTTTATAATATTTATCTAAACATTTTTTGTATTACATTCATAAGGGGTGATGGGTTCCAAGTTAGCAGCGATAAAGGTGACTTGTGGACAAATATTTAATATTATTTTCCCCATATGTGGATGCATAGAATGGATAATAAAAGATAAATAAAATATAAATAAGTGACTATTGGTATTCTCCAAGTGGAAGCTTGGGAAGAGGTAATAGGTGTCTCTTGGTATTCCATCATTTATTGCATTTAATGTAATGTTTATCTTCCAAGTTTGGGCACCCAAGTTGGAGGGAAAGTATTGGAGTTGAATCAGTGTCCTTTCGTATTTCGATAAGGTATTCCAAGGATTGGGGATGTTTGAAATGAAGGATCATCTTTGGGAGCCATGTGTTGGGGCTTAAGATGTCTTCACAAGTCTATAAAATCAGCCTCTTGGACGTAGAAAATATGAGGAATAGTTGAATGTAGAGTTTCATTGTTGGAATAAGGATAGGTTGAGTCATAAAGAGGTTGTTCATAGGTACAAGGGTGTTGTCATGTTGTAGTAAAAGAGGAGAATAAAAGTGATTGTAAATTGTAATCTCATTTATTTGAAGATAATGCATATTTTTTTTATTTTTATTTTTTAGACTGCAGGAATCGGGTAGCACGACCCCCTATAAACTGCAGTGCACCTGGTAAACTTTTTAACGTGACTGGCAGCACTGGCGCGACACACCCTCCGGTACCACGGGGGTGGGGGAGACTAGACCTCGTGACCAACCTCCTGCAACAGGAAAGATTTAGCCAACTGAGCTAGGGCCCCAACCCCTGAAGATAATGCATATTTGGCCTCTCTTCTTGGTGGAGTTTTTTCTCGCAAGGGTTTCTCCACATAAATCTTGTGTTATGTGATGCTCTTATGTTGTTGATTTTTTCCTCATTGCAGATATCTTATGGTGGTGTTATTCTTTATATACTGTTGTTATAAGCTCACATAAGACCTATTGTTTATAAGCATGATATGTTGGCTGAATTTTATCATCATAAATAAGATGGATCTAATCATGGTATTTCCATATGAAGGAAAATTATTTTTTAGAATTGCATATAAATTTTAGAATTTCATGTTGTTGTATTCTAAGCCTTGTATCTCATCCATTGAACATGTTTATGACAATAGACTGGTGTATATTCTCTTAGAAAAATTTGCAATGGTCTTTGGTAAGAAGCACTAGTATCACATTGTAGTAGATGGTCCCCTTATTAAGTGGGTATTTAAGTCTCGGGTGATTAATGCCATTAAAACACATAACATGATGTTGTAGAACAAGAGCATTGCTGGAGTCTTTGATTTTATGGTTGTCGATCGAAGCAAGGAGCTTCGACAAGTTACCTTATTTTGTGAAGGCATTGCAAGGATAATATGGAGGTGTTTAATATCTACATTGCTCATATGGATCAAGTCTTGACCCTTGTTCAAGTTGAATACATGAATTTGAGGTCTTTGAAGGACTTTATTACTTAATGAATCCTTGTAATTATGTTGGGCGCTACCTTCATGGTAACAATTTATTAAAAAAAAGAATAAGGTAATGAAATACCAATGAAAAAGATAAAAATAATCATCAAGAAATAATCTATCATTGTGTATATAGAAGGAGTCCTATGTGGAGGAAAAGTATCTATAGATTCTGCATGAGATGAATAAGAATGATCATCATTATACTAACCATCATGTATAGAACAAAGTGATTCATGTAAAGAACATGAATTTATACACATTAGAATATTATGATGTGGGATGCATCATTAGTATGTACACTACTATCATGCATAGTTGAATCACATGATATGCATGAATCACATGATAAATCTTTGTTTAGTATATGGAACATCATGAAATACATGGATAAAGGAACTACATATCTTTAAACATTGGATCACAACTAATAAACACAGTCAAGGATGAGAAAAATGAAATTTGATAAATAAGACCTCCATCTAAAACAAAATTTCACAACTATATTAAGGGGCGAGGTATAATAATATATAAAAGATAATTACATGTCATTATCTCATATAAATGAATACAAGTCAACCAAGGAATGAACCTTAATAGGTTCCACAATAGGATAATCTAGTGTAGAATGCTTGGAGAGATAAACCACTATGTGTATTGAAACGGTAATAAAAAATCATAAATATAATTCAAGTCCTAGATAAATATAAAAATACATGGAAATTTAAAATAATATTATATTTAAAATATTAATTAGAAGCCTTTAAGGCATGATAAGGTTGTATAGATTGGGGCGAGGGCCCTAACTCGGTTGGCTAAATCTTCCCTCTTGCAGGAGGTTGGTCACGAGATCTAGTCTCCCCGACCCTTGTGGTACCGGAGGGCGTGTCATGGTAGCGCCACCGGTCACATTAAAAAGTTTACCAGGTGCACTGTAGTTTATAGGGGGTTGTGCTACCCGATTCCTGTAGTCTAAAAAAAAGATAAGGTTGTGTAGATCAATTAGGTTCAACAATATGTAAATGAGAATAAAATTTCCTTACATTTATTCTATTCTAATCTAATAAAACATATATGCACATAGGTATAATTAACCTATGAAAATTAATAAATAGCTAAGGTGTATAATAATTTGATAATTTGCAAAAAACTATTAAATGTGTGAATACAAATAGAAAATAACATATACTTAACTTAATAATTAAAGCATGCCCAAAGTTGATATTGTTAGGAATAGGATCACAAAGCAATATATAATAAAATGAGAAGAGATAAAATATAAAATAACACAAAACATAGAGACACAAATATACGTGGTTCACCCAATATGGGTTATGTCCATGGAGAAACAGCTAATCCTTCCTTTATTTCATCTAGAAAAATGAAGGGATACAATAGGTACAACACATCCGTTGTAATTTCATCTTATCTCTATCACAATCTCTTCACAATTTACAACATAATGTAATACGCAATCATAATATAATGCCCTAATAAAAGGGGGTTGCATTCTAAGGAAAGAAAATCCAACATAACATCTACCATTAGATTTGTGACCTAATGATGAACATGGTCCATATTTATAATGAAATATATATATATATATATATATATATATATATATATATATATATATATGGTTTTTGGGGGTGTTGCCCCCGAACCCTTGTTGGAGCACATGACTCTTGGATCCCCCACTGGGGTGCGCGACTCCCCAACACCACAAGGGGGTACCCTCGCCTCCCCTCCCCCTACACCCCATGTGCTATGAATATTAACCAATAAGATTAGACTCCATAACCAACATATATTTACATTGAATTTGGCATACCTTGGAATCAAGGCGTGCCTCCAAATCAAAATAAATTATTTTGACTATATAGGGACAAAGTTGAAGATAAGGGATGAGTTTGTAGTTGTGGATCGATCTTATACCTACAAACTTGTACTTTGTAAGTTGTAACCTTTTGTTCCTCACTTTGCTTGGTGCATTTCTTTTTTTTTATTTTCTTTTTTTGAGTATTTGAGGGTTGACAATATTTATAAATATTTTGGTTAACCATCAATATCCCACAAGGGGACACACTCTCCTAGGTCAACTTATGGGAATTCATGTCTATGAATGATTAAAAATGACAAGTTTTAGGCATGTATATGCTACTATTCATGTTTTTGTAGAACTAGATTTCTTGTAATGCACCTATTGAAGTGTATAAAGTAAAATATACTAAAAAAATGCTTTCAAATTATGGATTGACAAAACAAATGAATTGGATGCCTTTAAATACAAGGACATAACAACACATTAAATAAATTTGGGTTTAGTCAAACCTAAGCAATAAGGGTAAGGATGAGAGTCAACCAATTTGAATTTATTTATTTTATTTGGATAAGACAAGTCTATAATTGCAAGAATGTCTAGGCACTGACCACAAAAATTTTCTAGAACATGAAAGGGGTCAAGAATTATAACAAGTAACATGTGTATTGAAATATATGTATCCATAGGTGTGACAAACAAATGGATATGTTGAATGTATACAAATGTGCTAACACATGGATTGGTAAGTATAGTATATATATAATGGATAGATGGATAACATAGAATGAGGGACCTAACTTTATACATAATTTTCATTTATCAATATATCCATCTATCAAGACACTCTCCTTAAAATAAATACAAAATTAAATAGAAATTGACATGAGTATATACAATTTGTCTTTTACTTACATCTATTTATATTAACTAAAAATATTAATAATACACTATTCATAAAAAAATATTAATTTAATTATTAATAATTGTACAAATGCAAATAAACTAGAAAAAACACACCTTGGTGTGCAATGGGTATGCCAAAGAGGTATGAGAGGTCATGTAGGGAAAAAGTTGTTCTATTTTTCATACATTTATGTAGTACATGAGATCAATTGATAGGTCATTTAACAAATGATGTTGTTTGTGCAACAAAGGTCTAGAGAAGCGATAACTTCAAATCAACTTTGTATCCACTTACACTAACTTTATATATTATTTAATATTTTAAATTTAGTCTTCTAAGTGCAACATATTTGAAATGAAAAATAAATAAATAAATAAAATATTATATATATATATATATATAAATAGCTCTCTCTATATGCCTCTCTTTATCTCTCTGCACTATTGGATCCATTGATACAGTTGACCAACACTATTTTTGAATATGTATGAGTTTCCATTATTTGCCTTTGTTTGCAATCACTATACACATTTCTTTTCCTTATAATTAGATGCATATGGTTCAACAAAATAATGTTGCACATAATCCATTCTCCTCATTCAAATGAAGAAGAATCAGTATGCTTCCCCATCTAATGGTGCTTTGAACCATATTGCATGTGATGATTGAACTTGGCAACTGTTACATTTTAAGTGATGCCAAGGCTCATGATATTCATTAATTGCATTAGCAAGCATGACTAATTGAACTGGAAAAAGGATTTTTTTTTACAACTCAAATGGCTCAATCAATTATTCTCCACTTAATAGTATAAACTTCAACATCTCTGTGAATATTTTAAAAACAAAATTTACAATAGTTCAAATCCATAGATACATTAAACCTAAACATGTTACTGAAAGAAGACCACTTATAATACAAATTATTGTCAGACTTAGTGAATGTTAAGAAAAGAGTAAATAATAAGACTCATGCTCAACTTAAGAAAATTTTGGTTTCTCCTCAATCTTACAGTCATATTGTTCTCCTAGTTAATAGTGTGAACTGTAACAATACTCTTTGATTTATTTAAGAAAAAAAACCAATAATTCAAATTTACAAAAACATTAAAGAATAATACATTATATAAAGTAGATCTACTTAAAATTATAATTATTATGAGACTTGGCAAGGGTGAATAAGTGAGATCATGGTCAACAATGGAAGAAATATTTCTCTGCTTAAATTTACAAATATAATTGTATGGCATTGAATACCTATCATCTCTAAATGCAATTTTATATAAGTCCAAATCCTTTGAATGATGCAAATATTAAAATTATTCAACTCTTTGGCTCTAATTCCTACAATTTGAATAAATTCTTCAAAAATAATTCTCTAAGCAACTCGGAAGTGCACTATAATTGGCATCTCTTCGAGATGCGACTCTAAATTTATTAAAATTATTTAACTCTTTGACGCTGATTCCTACAATTTGGAGTAAAACAATAGCGGAAGGGTTTTAGTGCACCAGTTCAGTAATGGCCTCTGTCTCAGAACGCCCTGAGCAATACAAGTACAAGCAACCGATGATGAGGTCCACACAGTACCGATGATGATTATAACAGACTGTCAACCGTTGATCTCAAAAGCCAGCTGACTGATTTCATATACGGTACGCCTAAAAATAAAAATCTTAAAAAAAAAAATTATACATAAAGTATATTATAAATCTGATATGCTTAACAAACGCTAAACTCCAAGCTGCTTGAAGAGCGAATCGCAATGACGAAACGGTGCGTGGTAAGCTTGACGATATAAACTGTAAATTCATTCTCAATACGGCCAACAATTTGATTTTGACTGGATGAAAATGGAGGACGATAATATAGAACATAGTGCTGATAACTCACAGAATTTTCATAACACAGACGGTGTTGACGAAGCGCTTGTTACAGCACAAGAGATTACTGACAGCATAACAAATTTGACAGCCGAGGAGGAAGCTTACGCTTTGCCTCTAAACTAAATTTAGAGATAAATTAAATTAGAGTCCTATTATCCATTGCCTCTAAACTAAATTTAGAGATAAAACATATGGATGTTAAAACAACATCCTTGGGAATCTACAAGAGGTTTATATAGTTCAACTTGAGTGTTTTATGAAAATGGGAATGGAAATTTTGATTTGTAAGAGGAAAAATCTATTTATGATTTAATACAATATACAATATCTTGATATTATATATTTTTGGTTTATATTTATTTGTAAAAAAGTTCAATATTGTATTTATTACAAGTAAGTAAGTGATCACTTTGTCATCATTTTGAATATGGAAGACATGTTATTTATTAGGAATGATATTGATTTCTTAAAATAATTTAAAACTCAACTTTCTAGCTATATAATATTTGTGTCAATTGTATTTTATGTCATTGCCTATAAGTTGTGTTTTGTCATTTATTTATTTCCTTGTTATGCATTTGCCTTGTGCATGCATGTGTTTATATTATGTGTCTTTTGTTCCCTCCCTCGTCTTCTCCTCTTTGTTGTGTTTTTTCCATTGGAGACCATGTTTGAATTCTTATTATGCCTACAAGATGTACACATACCCTATAAGAGCCAATATTGGGACCTAGTCTAACAAGTACAAATTTTCCTTTCACCTTTGACTTTCCTACATATCAACTCATTTTCCTTACCACAATGTTGTTTCCCATCCCAAGGATGTAGATCCGTAGGCATATTTCAATAGAAGGTTAAGATGATCAACATGAATGTTGAAGTTGAAACCTAGTTGCTACTAGTCTATGTGCAGGGTTTCAAACTACTCATTTAAATAAGAGAATGAAATTTTGTTGTCCTAGATCATCTCTAGTGATGGATCCAAGAATGATTTGATTGTAAGTTAAGTTATGTTAGTGCATTGATTGGATTTGACATGTAGAAAAATCCTCTAAAATATTGCCAAGGTTGCCAAGATGCATCATAACAAATTGTTATATAAGGTTACTTTTTATAATAGTTGTTTGTTGATCGAATTTTCTAGCCACATAAGTGTCTTGGATCATTATAGGGCATCAAGTGATGCAATTTTGGTCTATAAGGAGACAAGATATTTATTTTAGCTAATATTCAAAGGTTATTTGATGGATATAATGCATGTAAGAGGATGCCTCCATTGTAGTCTATAACTACTCAGGGGAGCACACTTGAATCTATTTGTGTACCCTCTCTTGCCACATTTGCTAGTGTAAATACAACATGGATTAGATGAATGTGTGATAACTCCTAATTCTTTTAAAACTATTTTAAAAGTCTTTCCTCTTTCATGTTGGTACTTGTAGCATTGAGATCAAGTCATTAAGTACTTCCATTTACATGAAGTTTTATATTTGTTGTGTATGCATGTGCACATTTGATTTTGTTATGCTCTATAAGTGCATCATCTCCATCTTTGTAAATCATGACTATGTTGCCCAATGGAGTAAGCAATAGTCTAATTGGTGCAATGGGAAACATAATTTATTTAAATATTCCTTTGCCCTTGGTATCTATTAGAAGTATATTAGGATTTTACATGTTGCCATTATTCTATTATAACATAGGGAAGATTCTAAGAAAAAAATAACCCAGATTGTTAGAGAATCGTGTCATGCATGCCTCCACCATGCATTTATGCATGAAATGTTAAGTGGGATCACTTTTAGAGGTTTAATACTATTGTCATATTTAGTTACATATACAAGGTTGTAGTTATTAACTTATTCACACATTTTACAAGAAGCTAGCTAGCCTTTTTTCTAGTGACAAATATTGGGGTCATGCATACAATGGGTACTATTGTTGCTAGTTTAGTCATACCCACCATGCATGTGATGTTTTTTTTCTATTAAATATCGTATACTATAAGAAATTAAAAAATCATCACATGAGGTAGAATTGATACTTATTCGACCACACAGGTTCTTATCCACTAAGTGTTCTACTACCCAATACATTTGCACCAAGCAAAATATTTTATAATCTACTATGTTGTTTATTGCATAATTGTGTTATGCCTAGATTACAATTATGATTAGATACATTTACTAAAAACTTGATAAATATAAAATACTATATGTGAACAAAACTTTATCATTAAGCTTCTTGTCCTAATCTGCTTAATAGATCCTACTCTCATCACAGTCTTTGTCCTCCCATGGTGAATCATCATCTGAGCTATCATTATTGGATCTAACCACTTCTGTTGTGAATTCCTCCAATGATTTATATGGAACCTCAGTCCTTTCTGGAAGTTTAACTCCTCCAATGTCTCAGCTAGGTATTTTTTGTTATAGTTATTTTGAAACTATAAGTAGCTTTTCATGAAAGGAATATTATTTGTTTAATCAAGAGAACAATGCCTTCCATATTTGACCCCTGTCATGTTGATATCCATTGTTCCTTCCTTTAGCAACTTAAAAAAATTGTCTTTTGAGATCTCCATAGTGATTGCCACTTGCATAGAAATATTGTGAAACATGAGAGTTCTAAAAGACTCAACAAGTACTTTCCTAACTTACCTTAAAAACTATCCTCATTTCTATTTTCTAGATTTCCCATAAGATATTAGATGAAAAAATAAGTCAAAATAAATGATAAGAATTACTTAAACCTTCCACAGAACCAAAGAGGTGTCATTTGACCTTACCTTTATCCCCCCATCCCATTAGATGAGATAAAAACATGTTCTAAATCTCTTTTGCAAAAAAATATTCAAAGAAGATGTGCCTAATGCTCTCAAGTTGTTTACACATCTAGTACACATGCTCAAAACTAAAGAGGATAGAGAAAAGGGAATTTTTTGCAACATAAAAAACCATCTAAAGAAAACAATCTTTAGTTAGATAGAATATTAGACCATAGTAGCTTGAAGGGTTTTGACCATTGTGCTCCAGAGAGATCTGGATTCCAACATTTGTTTAGATGGTTAGGAAGGTCTTGTGAGTACATCAAGGTTTTGTAAATTAATTCTTAGAACCATTTCCCCAAGTCATATTTTTAAGAAATTCACCATCCCTTACTTTGCAATCAAGGAGTTGAGTGATTCTACAAGCCTCCCTAAGAATATAGTAGGTTCTCCAATGTGATGGAGGAAGTTTGTATTCAATACTAAGATCAATCCATGACTTTAGAGATGGTTATTACACAATCTATCCTTAAATCTTCTAATACATTTTAAATTGTAAGTTTTAGTTGAGAAACCTTGCAATAAAGCAAGGTGTTTGTCTTTTTAGTGAGGTTCCTCTAGATTGACCTATCAAGGTACGCAGTACCCCTTTTTTTATTCAAAAACTCATAGTTTCTAATTTGTCTTCTAGTGATTTACCAAGCTTTCCATAGACTCTTGAACACATTTGATGCAATAGACATTATTAGAATGCTCCTAAATAGAATGTCATTTATGGGGAGTTGTTTCCAAATTTTTGCTTATTGGAATAGCTTATTGGATATTGTTCATTACTAGAACCTTCCAAGGTTCATTTCCATTTAATGCTT
This sequence comes from Sequoia sempervirens, assembly GCA_007258455.2. Taxonomy (NCBI): domain Eukaryota; kingdom Viridiplantae; phylum Streptophyta; class Pinopsida; order Cupressales; family Cupressaceae; genus Sequoia; species Sequoia sempervirens. The sequence goes on along the minus strand of VDFB02121684.1, from coordinate 112,989 downwards.
TAAGAATCCACTTACTAGCCAAGGAGATGCCATATTTTTGAGGTCTTTCAATCCTAACTCTCCTTCCAATTTGTTTAAGCAACACCATTCCCATTTAAAAACATCTTTTTTCTTATTACCCTTCCCATCAGACCAAAGGAACTATCTAGTCCTTTTTTTTTAATTTCATTTATCTGGTAGCTACTAAACATCCAGACTGAGGAGTAATACAAGATATAAGATGATATTATCTATTGAAATTCTTGAAACCTACCAACCAAGAATATATATATATATTTTTAGTGGCATAGTCTTTTTTAATCTATTTTACTCTTAAGCCAATCCTACATATCTTTTAGATAGGGGTTAACAACAAAAGGAATGTTAAGGTACCTAACTTATTTGTTAGGCCCTCCACATTGAAACTCAAACTTATTGAACTAGTTTGGGAGGTATTTGTCCCAACTAAGCATTATAGATTTTTCCTTATATATTCTAGCTTTGAAGGCTTTGAAATAACTTAAGTTTGTGCATAAGATAATCTATATTTATTTCTTCAAGGTTAACAAAGATTGCAGTATCATGTATAAATTGAATGTTTAAAAGGTCATCTCCATTTGGGAGATATAAGCCTTTTTCCTTTAGGTGGCATGATAGTATCCCTTAGAATATAGAAAACATCATCTGAGGCAATCACAAACAAGACAGGGGCAAGATGATAGCCTTTCCTAATTGACCTTTGCAGAGGGAATAGGTCTGACAAAGACTCATTATTATCCACTTGAGCTACAACATCATTTAATAGACTCTTCACCATTTGACAAAATCCATCGGGGAAACTAAATGGTTCAAGTGGAACCATAAAAGACCATTCAAACCCTATTATAGGATTTGTCAAAGTCTACTAAGAGAATACTTGTATTTTGGTTGGAATCTCTAGCCCAATCCATGGCATCCCAGCTAGTTATGAGATTCTCCAATATGTATCTACCCTTAATGAATCTTGTTTGCATAGAGATAATAAAATTGGAGAGGATATCCACTAGTCTAAGAGCCATGATTTTGGCCAAGATCTTGTAAGATACATTAAGTAGGGTAATAGGTCTCCAATTCTTCATTAATGTCTTATCCCCATCCTTACGAATAAATTCAATGATTCCTTTATTGATGTTACAACCTAAAGAACCTTTGTTAATGTCTTCAGTGTAAACTTGTAGCAAGTCATCTCCAATCCAATCTATTTTTTTCTTATAGAATTCAATTGGGAGCCCATTAAATCTAGGGGTTTTGTCATTATTCAGTTTTTGATAACATTTACAATTTATTTTCTTGATACTTTCTTATTCATATTTTCTGCAATATCTTTAGTGATTTTCCTAGGAATTAAATTTTTGCATAGGTTTCTAGAACTATGGGTTTGAGGATTGTTCCCTTTAGCTGAAAAGAGTCTTGTAGAAACTATGGAATAAATTTTTTATTTCCTCAGGGTCACTTAGAACCTTGTTATCATCCCAAATATGGTCTACTTTCTCTCTAGAAATCTTATCCTTGATAAACCTAAAGAAGAATTTGGAGACCTTATCCCCATTGTTCAGCTAGTTCATTTTTGCTCTTACTTTTAAACCTTGAATCTTTCTAGTTCATGAATTTCTCATTTTTTTACTATGATTAAATTCTCATTCAATCCTAAGTGAACTTGGAGTCTCTTTGAATCTCCTTCTCTAGTTTGACTAGACTATCTTGTAGGCCATTTTCTAGTTTCCTATTGTCTAAGGCTTTTTTTTTTCCAAGAGTTTGAAAATTAGCTTTCCAACTTTTAACATTGTCGTTCCATCTTTTAGTGGAAATTTTATCCTTTAACATCCATTTTTCTATTTTTGTAAGGGTACAGATTATTTCATTATAATCATCATCTTTTAGTAGATTGGTATTAAGTATGAATTTACCTTTTTTTTCATTGTCCTAAATTCTCTTCATAGATAAATGAATCTTGGAAGAGACAAGATTACGATCAACATATTTGCTGTCATACTCACTCAAAATCATAACCCACTTTTCTAGCCGACCTATCAAAGTTGCTTTGCTCAACATATATTTTAAAGGATCAATTTTGGCTATCAATTTTGTTTTATGGTTCAACATGTAATGTCTCAACTTTTGTGCGATGAAATAATTGCAAGACACGATCATTCAATGGGACTATAATTAAGCTCATATTTTACAAGAGTGCGATTGATATAGTAGATAGCTCTCTCTTTTCCATCATTGTCATTTTGTGCTAGTAATGCCCCCAGTGCTAATGTGGTGGCTGATATAAATAAGATTAAATGTCTACCATCAATGGGAGGCAAGTGAACAAGAGGAGTCAATAGATAATCCTTTATTTTCTCAAATGCCTCTTGACAATGTTCAATCCATATGAAGGGAACTCCTTTACGTAGCAAGTGTTGAAATGGGTGAATCTTGTCTACTAACTGCAATGAACCTTCTAATTGACTGCAATATTCCTTGTAAAGTTCTCAACTGACTAATGTTGGTAGGTGGGGGCATATCCATGATTGATTTTTCCTTTGTAGGATCAACTTCAATTCCTCTATGAGAGATTATGTATCCCAAGAACTTGCCTGATTGGACCCCAAACACACACTTCTTCAGATTTAGCCTGATCTTATATTCTTCTAGCCTTCTAAAAATCCTATCTAACACTACTAGATGATCATCTCTTGTTAAGGATTTTTTCAATAAGTCATCAAAATATTCTTGTATAAATATATGCATGTATTCATGAAAAATGGTTGTCATAGCTCTTTGATATGTTGCTATGGCCTTCTTGAGACCAAAAGGCATAACATTCCAACAAAAGGTACCCCAAGTGGAGGTGAAAGCCATTTTGTGTTGATCCTTAGGGGCAATTCTAATTTTATTGTATCTTGAGAAACTATCCATAAGTGATAACATCTCATATCTCGTTGTGAGGTCTACTCTGATATCAATATTAGGTAGCGGGAAATCATCTTTAGGACAAGCCTTATTTAGATCTCTACAATCCGTGCACACTCTGATACCACCAATTGGTTTTGTGACAAGAACAAGGTTGGATATCCATTCTACATAGTCTATGGAATGAATAAATCCTACATCCAGAATCTTCTTCAACTCAACCTTTACTAGGAATGAGATTTGTGGGTGCATTTTTCATAATTTTTGCTTGACTGGTTTAGCATTTGGAATTAATGGTAGATGGTGTAGAACAAATTTGAGGTCCAACCCATACATATCAACATATGACCACACCAAATTAATGTGTTGGTACATGGTTTCTAATATTTCCATTCCTCTCAAGTACCTTAAGAAGTTGAGGGAGAATGTTCAATGGAGAAGACCACCACAAGGGTAGATTACAATTATTTTTTATGGGGAAACTAAGGGGAGTCATAGGCCTGCAAGTTGTGGGGGTGTTGAGGGATGAAGAGGGTAGGATTTTAGCACTGATGCACTCCCATTGGGAACCCAAACCAATTACCGAGTTGAGGTCAAAGCAACATTTAGTGTGATTAAATTAGTAGTAGACAAAGGTTTTAGGAAGGTTTGGATCGAGGGGGACTTGCTTAACATCATTAGGTGCCTGCAAAATCTAAGAAAACCTAGTTGGACCATTGAAATGATCATCTATGATGCTATTGCATTAATCCACACATTTGAAGATGTCATAATTTCTCATGTGTTTAGGGAGAGGAACTCTTTCATAGATTTTTTTGCCAATGAGGGGGTCAATTTAATGAATGCCAAGATTTGGGAGGGGTACATCTTAGTACTCATTGGAGCCAAATCCTTATTGATTAATTATGGAAGGAATGAATTATGAGGAGGGATGGGACGAGTGTTTATTGATTACCCATTGCCTTGCATATTATATGGGCATTTTTGAGCCTATTTATATTTTATCTAAGGTGATTGAGAAAAGGCTCTGGAACTTTTAGTGCAACATCCATATTGTGAAAATGGGAGGAGATCGCGGTAGAGTTGAGCCACTCTCTTGTGACAACATGAGAAATAAGAGAAAAGTGTGGAGAATTTTGGAGAAAGGGGGACTCACCCCCTTTATGGAGTGGATTTATAGTTCTGACCATGAAACATCAAAGATCTTTGTGAGAGGTTGGAGAAAGTGACTCTCATGGTAAATGGAGTTGAATTTTCCATAATAGAGGAGTTTATTACAAAAATTTTTGGGTTGCAACTTCAAGGTCAGAAGTTTTTCAAGGATAAGAAAGGAAATGAGGATGCCCTAAATAAATTTTTTAAAGGTGATGAAAGGGACAAACTAGTTAAGTTGTCTTCATGGGGTTATGATAGATTATCTATCAAACTCATTTGGGCCAAAATTGTTGAAGTGATAATGAGGTATATCACCTTGGATGGGCAGTTTATTGCTTTGCTAGGTGTGCATTTTTAAATTTCTCAACCATTTTAGGCATAATCTCCTAATGTATTTCCCCTTTTATTTGCTTGCTTCTCTAGAGGCCATGATGAAAGCTCATAAGAAGAATCCTAGGTCTCCTATCTTACATGAGGGCCTAATCTTACTTATAATGGAGCATGTAAAGGAAAATTCTCTAGCAAGGGCTCTCAAGGGTAAAGAATTTGCAGAGAAGAAAAACCCTAAAGTGGTGGATTACTCATCTTTGAGTTCAAATAATTCTAATGATGGTGATGATGATGAGTGGAAGATGGAATCTAAAGTGGGGACAAGTCGGTGGAGGTTCTCTCTTCCTCTTTCTCAGAGTTAGGTTAATAGAAGAAGAGGAAGGGGAGGGCTAAGAAGCCCCACCCAAAAAGAAAACCTAAAAATATTGGTATGATGAATCACAAATAGGGGATGAAGATGAGGACCTTAAGGTGTAGAGAAAATCAATTTAGTAGGTTAAAGGTTTAGGCTTTGGTTCAAACATGGGAAAAGAGAGGGATGCAGTAGTTCAAGCAAGGGCAAGGAGAAAGTGTCATTTGTGGCCACAAAGTATGTGGGGAATAAGTCAGATAAGGTCACTTATGGTACATGTAACATTCATCCCCTTTCTAAAGATTTTTCCTATCTTCATGAAGAAAATGTGGATATGCTTAATGTTTTAGAAATGGCAAGGGAAGGATTTTCCTGCAATTTCAGACTTTCTAAATGGTTCATGCTCAAAATCAATAAAATTAATGTTAAAATCAGAGGCCTGAAGGAGAATTCTACTAATGATATTAAGGGGCATTCATATTTTTAGGTGAATGAGTCAAAAGAAAGATTAGATGAATTGGAAAATTCTATCTTGGAGTTTAGGAGGGTTTTTGAGGGATGCCTTTTGGGGGTGGAAAAGAAGGTTGAAGAGTTAGACTCTAATATCTAGGGCCTATTAAAAATTAGCCATTGTTTGATTAAGAATAGTGCAGACACCCTCAAAGTTCTCAAGGAGAAACTTAAAGACTCAAGGGAGGAGTAGATGTATGTTGGGCATCAGGGTGGTAGTAATATGAAAGATCCACTAGCTTTAAAGAGAAAGGAAAAAAGACAATGAAAAAAGAAGAGAAGGGCCCTAGTGTTATGATTCAAGGCAGCAAGAAAAATACCTTCGAGTAAGAGAAGAATGAACTTATCTTCATGGTCAACCTTCACTTCAATCAAGAAATGGAGGTGGTGAACACCATGCTAGACATGAAATAGTTTGTGCTCGACAGTTTTTTTTCTTTTTTGTTGTTTGGCTATTTTTTGGTGGTTGGTTGGCTATTGTTAGTATGTGTTATCTTTAGATTCAACAGTGTTTTGTTGTAAAGGGTTTCAAGTTCCTTAAAAACTCATTTTTCCCCTTTAATAAAAACATTAATATAATAAGAATAAAACAATAATAAAATCATTCTAAAATATAATTATAATAATATATCACTAATATTAATAAAAATTATATAATAATAAATATATATAAATAATAATATAATATTCTAATATAATAATAATATATAATAAAATATTAAAAATAAAATAAAAATAATAAATCAAACCCTTAACCTAACCCAATTAACAAGTGTCACATAGTGACGTGTACTTGACTTTATAGTATTGTAATAATAGTAAGTGTTGGCTAGTCAATAGATGAATTATGGTATACTAATTCAACAGAAGAGAGGATAATAATTTGAGATCAAAATATTCTTGCAAGATAAATGTATTATAATTTTATTGGGTCAAGGAAAATTATATTAAAATTACAATTAGGAATGGTATAGTTGAAGTTAAGTTTGTTTCTTGAAACAAATATTTGCTAAAAATTGATGAACATATGATTAGTTAGTATAGAACCTTTCTACCATTAGAGTTTTATTTTGGAAAAAGCAAATCTTTGATAATGGATTTTTGAATTATTCAACAAACAAAATCCCACATGTTTTTTTTGCCTCTACTTGAGTGTTGATATTTTTAATCATGTCACCAAAGGAAATGGATTAGAAATGGCATACATGTGATAGATAAATGTTTTAAAATTTAAGACAAAATATGCATGAGCAATTCAAAACCAATAGGCCTCTCTATAACACAATACAAAAACCATTGCAAATGCAAGTTTTCAAAAAAATTATTGCAATTGCATCCCCATAAGTAGATGTCCCCAAAAATCATAGATTACATGTCAAAAGAAAACCAAATCATGATTGTGGGTATTTGCAAAGCACAAAAACCATTGTTGATGGCACAAATTGAGAAATAACTAAAACAACACCTTATAGCATTGATAATTTTTTAAATCACCACTGACCTAAAACTTTATTTATTTTTGTGAATAAATTACCAAAAATTGCATTTACTTAAGTATGGTGTGGAGTAATGAGGCTTGTGTGGCTTTAGGTTCACCCTATGAATTTATTTCATATGGTCTTACAACATTTACTAAAATTTAATTAAGGGATAAGTAGGTATAAATATTAGAAAATTAAGTTATTTTTTTAAAATTGAAAATCACAATGGGAATTAAGACCAAAAAAATAATTTCATCAAGCTCGAAAACCAATTCACAATCACCCAATTGAAGCTCATAATGATAAGCTTTCCTAAACAACCTATATTACATGCTATGATATGAATTTGATAGGAAATTCAAATTATAATACTAGGTACAAGTGGAAACCTGCAAGTATAGTAGACAAATGGAGAATTGCATAACTCATAACAAAAGAGTTGTTTACATCGAAAAGTCACACTAACTTATCCAAAAATGAGTTTTATACATCAATATGGAATTTCAACAATCTCTAGAATCAAACAAATTTGAAATGAAGAGTTTTCCAAAATTAAAAAAAATACAAAATTACAAAATTTCAAAAAAAGCTTGTAAAATTAGGTAGCCCAACTTGGTAGGGTCCTAACTTGTTGCTTGTTGGTCGAATTGATGACTTATTTACCTTGTCCAAAAAGTCTCCAAGAGGAACAATTTCAGTCCCTTAAGAAAAATGTTCTGCTATTCATTTTAAGGGACTGACGAAAGTTTTGAGCCCAAATTCCGCTTTGAAGACCTCTAGAAATGCAATTTACTAGAACCTAGGAAATATTGAAAAAACCCAAAAAATTGGATTTTTGGTTTTTCACAAATTTGTCACCTTCAGACTGCCCTAGAACATCCTTGGACTTCTTTGGATCATGCTAACATAACCCATGTCAAATTCATTTCATGAACACGAATTGAATGCTAATGATGGGTATGTAGTAAAAGGAGTAAAATGATAAGGACATAGCTAGTAAAAGGAGTAAAATGATAAGCAAGGACAAGGCACTAAATTAGAAGAAAGGGATGAAAAACCAAGGACTATGAAAAAATACCAAGCCAATAGATGAAGAGAAACTAAGTTTACTACCATGTTACTCCTTTGCAAGGTGAAGGAAAAATAGGACACATTTGAGCACACTCAAGAGGAATATGTATAGGGGAAAAATGTTAACTAATTATGCTTTTTTCACACCTACTTCTAATAAAAAATATTGATATTTCTTTTCTTTTCTTGGCCAAGTTATGTTCCAAAATAATAAATGAATAAAATTTTTAAATGTACACTTCACACAAACAATAAACAAAAAATACTAAAAAACATTGATCATTACAATATTGGTCATGACCTATGACTATTCTTCATAGCCTTATGAGTGGGGCAATTCAACCTCTCCCAAATAAAAACTATAGTATTGAACAACAAATTATTTTACATATCAATTTACTGGATATATGTTGCCTTAATTTACAAATTACATTTATCGATGTCACTGATTTTAGCAATTGATTCAATAGCTATCCATTCAAGCTTCCAAATATTTCTAAACACTAACTCAACATGCCAAACACTCAACATCAACCATTGTTTAATTCATATCAATTTCTCAACCAATATATTATACAACAATTAAGTATACTATTATTAAAATAAAATTGACATGAAAAAATTTAATAAATAACTTTAATGAAAATACACAAATACTTGCTCAATATTATAGAATCTTTTAGATACAACAAATCTTTAAAAAATTATAAAAAAATTAGACCATAAATCTACCTAACTCTATTATACAAGTATACAAAATGTTGGTCTAGACAAAACATACTCTAATTAAAAAAAATAGATATATTTATTTTATTTTTAATCAACAAATACAACTCTAAAATAACATGCTATGTCATAAAGAACACCCATCCCTTGCTAATGCACTAAGAAAAATATATCTACAATTCTTCTCTACAAGAATAGGGAAGCCACGGAAGATTGTAATGACAATGAAGTATTTAGAAATATAACTAAAGGATGCCAACACCTAATTAACATGTAGATATATCATTTTTTCTATGATATATTATTCTTTAATAAAATGGAGGATGATGTTGGAAGTCATAAACTAGAATCTACAAAATCTCTAGTAAAAAATGGGAATCATGAAAAGGAATTTAAAACATAATTAAATTTTGATGAAATTAATACAACTAAATCCAATTCAAGTCTTGATTATAAATTATAAGACTACAAACTTGATTTATATGTTCAGTTAGATTGTATGAAGTGACTTAGATCTAAAAATTTAAATGTAATTTAAATGTGACATGGTGAGCAAGGTTGACCTCTCTAAATTATATGGATTGGGTAAAAGAATTAGATCAATTAGGGTAAATAAAAATTTTGGGTTTTAGATTTTTAAGGCATAATTGAATAAACAAAAGGTTAGCTAAATTTAAATTTAAATTATAGATAAAATAATTAAAGATTTAGGAAATCATGGAGAATGACAAAGATAATGTCAAAATTAACTATTAGACTAGTTATGGAAAAGCTAATGTCAAAATTAACCATTAGACTGGTTTTTGAATGCTATGTTAATGAAGATGCAAAGATCAATTGAAATAAAGAACTCCTAAAAGTATTATAAAAAAATGAAGGAGCAATTGTAGAAGTCCCATTTTTAACCCAACTTATATTGCACTAAGAATTTATTTATTCATTCTTTTTCATCAAATTTGATAGTGTCTATAAGAATGGTGCAGAAAGGGGATCACAGAATTGAAAAGCCAATTGATCAAAGGGAATAATAAGTTATAACCTATAACCTACTTTAAAAGTAATGTTTTAAGTGAAACTATATTAAGTGAACGAAGAGGTAAATATAGTGGATTATTTCCAATAGTTTGGCCTTGAATTAAGAACTCATAGACAAAATAAAAAAAGAGGAGGTATGGCCATGCCAAGCAAAACTAGAATGACAGAAAACAAAGAAAACAAAAACATTGAATGATGGACAAAGAAACCAACAAAATATAATTACATGTAAATTGAACATTCCAAACATTCATTAAATCAGTAAAGTGAATCTGACGTCAACAATCAAGTTGTAAAAAGAAATGTGTATGCATCAAAAAATCATGTATTAACATTACTATTAATAGTATATACATCAAAATTCATAATATTTTTTTTTTATAATTAAAAATAAAATAAAATATTATTACATTTAACTTGTCATAAAATATAATTCCATAATTATTTGATTTTTAAAGTTACAATTATGATTCTCTAATTGCACATAATGGTAGTTAAAAAATATGATGATCCATTGTAGCAAAAAAAATGCCTTAAAACTGATGACAAAATTGCTCATGTTCACAAATTGAAAAATCCTTCATCCAAATTTTTTGAACAAATCAGATTGAGGAAAAATAATTTCTACAATTTATAAAGTTAAAAATCTTACATTTTAACTATAAAAATTAAAATTAAAATTAAAAAAAATACAATAATCAATGAGTCTTTTGATACAAGAACTTCTAGCTCGGTCATAATTTTGACCTCGAAGTCTAATTGAGCTTTTAGTATTTTTTCAATATTTTTTCTCAATTTGTTTTTTTTTTTCTATTTAATTTCAAACTCTTGCATGTAATTAGATTAGTAAGTTGACAATTACTGTCATTTTAATTAGTTTCAAATAATTGATAGGTTTCATAGGCCATGCCGATAAGCATGAGAAATTACCAAAAAAGGCAAGTTAGAAAGCTACTAAATTTTTTCAAAAAAGGTAATTTTTGGATTTTGCTAAAAAATGCCAAAAAAAGTAATTTTTAGATTTTGCTAACAATTGCCAAAAAGATAATTTTTGGATTATGCTAAAATTGCCAAAAGATAAATTTTGATTTTACTAAAATGTCAAAAGATAATTTTTGGATTTTGCTAAAAAATTGCCAAAAAAGGTAATTTTTGGAATTGTACTTAAAGGGAAGTTAATTTTTAGTTTTGGAGGTAGAATGGAATGAGGAATAAAGGAGAATTTTTAGAAATACTTTGAGTTTTCTATATCTATTTTTTAATAGTAATTATAATTTATATGTTGTGAATTTTGACTACATTATCCCGTATTAGAGAAGATGGTTGAGAGAGGAAGAGGAAGAGTATGTCTTGCCCAAATTCATAGAGATATGCAAAACCTACAAAGACAAGTAGGAGAGCTTGCAGGTATGATAGCAAATCAAAGAATAAGGGGAAATAATTCTAATGAAGAAATAAGATGAGGGGGTGAAGATCAACATGCAGAACATAAAGATGAAGAACAATTAGATAACATAACCTTTGAAGAAAGGATACTTAGAGAATTAGAAGGAAGAAATGAAAATGAAGGAATTAAAATTGAAATTTTTGGTCTTAAACCAAAGGAGTTAATAGATTGGTTGAACAATATGGATAATTTTTTTGAATGGTAGACTATGGAAGAGGAAAAGAAGGTAAAATTTGTATGCACTAAATTGAATGGTCATGCAATGATTTGGTGGGATCATTCACAAAAGGAAAGAGTTAGAAAGGGGAAGGATACATTTAGAACATGAAGCAAAATGGAGAAGTTGAGAGAGAAATTCTTGCTTGTGGATTATGCACAAGCTCTTTTTTGTCAATTTCAAATTTTGAAGAAAAATTTGTGTACTATGCAAGACTATACAAATGAATTTTATAAATTGTCCATTCATGGGGAGCATCAAGAGACCAATGAACAAATGGCTGCAAGGTATGTAAAAGGTCTAAAAATTTCTATTCAAGATGAACTAAGCATGCACATGATTAGTGGTATGGAATAAGCATACCAATTAGCTTTAAAAGAAGAAGAAAAATATGGTAGACAATATTTACAAATGAATAGGGGTGCAAAAAGGTACAAAATATCCATTAAGTAGGGTGATTTAAGTAATGGTGGGGGAGAATCATCTCAAGGAGTAGATAAATTAGATGATACCCATTAAGACTTTCAAAATCATCTAAGAGGAAGAGGGTTTTAGAGAGGCAAAGATTATGGTGGTCGTAGAGGATGGGAAAACCCATAAAGACCTTTCATTTTCTTTAGTTGTGGTGAAGAGGGTCATAGAGAATTTGAATGTCTAAACTATCACATGCAAGAAAGGAGACAAGGAAAACAATCTAGATTAAACTTGGTTCAAGTTGAGGATGAGGAAGAAGGGGTAGATCTAGAAGTTCTACTAGATGTGGGAGAGAGCCTCATGATGAGAAGGACAATGGTGATACCAAAGGAAGAGTAAGTGTAAAACACAGGACATGATGACTCTTAGCTTCAAAAAAATATCTTTCGAACCAGATGCACCTCAGGAGGAAAGGTATGTCAAGTTATTATTGATGGTGGTAACTTTGTGAAAATACGGTCTCTAAAAAAATGGTAGATAAACTAAAATTACCCTGTGAAAACATCCCCACCCTTACCATATTGCATTGTTTAAAAATGGAAATGAAGTCACTATTGATAAGATATGCTTAATCAAGTTTTCTATACGAAATATTTATAAGGATGTAGTATGGTGTGATGTCATCCATATGGATGCATGCCATGTGGTGTTGGGAAGGCCATGGCAATATGATAGGAAGGTAATATATGATGGAGAGAAGAACACATACACTTTTTGGAAGGATGGCTCTAAAGTGATTTTAATACCTCTTAAGGATGAAGGGAAAGTTAAAAGCATGTCCACAAGAGAACTTGTCAAACAAAGGAAGGTGACAAGTTTTTGTTATGCACTAGCAGGGATAACTTTAAGAACCCCCCCTTAGAAAAGGTGTAAAAACCTAGCGAATCTTGTAGAATTCTTGAAAAAATAATTTTATTGTGAATTTTTTACTTTTTTCGAGGAAAAAATATAAATTCAATTGGTGAATCTTTTGTAATCACTAGAAGTTTGCAAAAAATCTTGGCAAATTATAATTTTTTTGAAACTAATAAAATATTTTCATTGGTGATTAAAACCTATTTTCAAACTGATAAAATATTTTCATTGGTGAATTAAATATATTTTCAAACCAATAAAATATTTTCATTGTCAAATTAAACCTATTTTTAAACTAATAAAATATTTTCATTGGTAAATTAAACCTTTTTCAAACCAATAAAATATTTATGTTGGTGAATTAAACCTGTTTTCAAACCAATAAAATATTTCTGTTAGCAAATTAAACATGTTTTGAAACCAATAAAATAATTTTGTTGGCGAATTAAACCTATATTCAAACCAATGAAATATTTTCATAGCAAACAAAACTGGTATGCCAAAAAAATCATATCATGGGTGGCAAAAATATCAAATGCTATATATAATTCTATTCCAGGATTAATTTTCCACACACCCTAATTCCTACATAAAGTCTCTGGAATGAAGATAAGTATCAACATATTTATAAGTTTCGATAAGAAATGAGTGAAATTTATTGTGACTTGTTAGTGGATATTGATAATGATTAAGGTACAACAATCCATTTAATTCTCTATCTTTTCAATGCTTCAAAGTACTTTGTCTGAAGCCAAATGTCATTCCAAACAACATTTGCAATGGCTCTCCCATGTGCTAATGAAGTGTGAATGCAACAATTGGTAATTTGGCTCACCTTTCAATTAAATTTAATTATTCTTTTGACAAAATTGAATTCAAAACATGTAAATCGAGGTAAGAAAACAAGATGAAGATCCTTGATCAGATTATGCAATATCTTTTGTATTAAATGTTTTAACTATCGATTCGCGCTTCACCATAGTGGGATATAGAACCAAGGTCCAATATTTTCTATAAATTCAGCTAGCATTACTGATGAAGTTCATCATAATCTTGATTAAACCTCTGGTTCAATTTTTTTTATGAAATTTGATATACCAATTTGTCTAACCAGTCCTCAACGACAATTGGCCTTCTTAGGAGAAATTACTAGCCAACGACTTACATAGATTTTCAGGTTACACAATAGATGGACTATAGTCTTTATCAAGATGGTGTTGGGCTTCAAATTTGTTGAAGGTGTAGATAGATATTAGGTGAACACCAAAATTTCTTCATGATTCATGGCTTCTATACTAGAATTGGAGTTCCACAAGTTGATGTGTTGTTCCTGTTGAGTTTGATGGTTTGACATGATTATCTAGGAGGTCTAGGGGATGTTTTGGTTGCTGCGCACATTGGAGTGAGAATCTCTGCACCAAGGGATATTCCAAACTTCTTAAATGAAGGAGCCATTATAACCTGGCATCCTTTTGTGTTTAATTTTTGCAATGTCACTTTAATGAGACACCATCAGCTAGTCACTGTAGGATATGATTTTATGAGGAATGAAGTTTTTGATATAATTTTGATAAATGTATGTGATTATTACATTCTACTACTAGCAGGATTCTATTGCTCAACTTTCTTATGTACATTTTGCAAGCACCTTTATACATGCTACATTATCAAAGATATAAATGCTGACATGTATATTTATATTATTTCTATTAATATTAGGTTCATATTATTAAATCTTTATTCTATGTTATTTTAATATGATAATTTAATAATTCCCTTGTGTTATTAGAATTAAACTTGTATGAAAATAAAAATCAATGTGGGTGGTGAAAATATCAAATGCTATATACTTCTATTCCAGGACAAATTTTCCACACAACCAAATTCCTACATAAAGTCTCCATAATGGAGACAAGTGTCAACATATTTATAAGTTATGATTAGAAGCGAGCGAAATTCATTATGACTTGTTAGTGGATATTGATAATGCTTAAGGTACACCAAGCCATTTTTAATTCACATGTGTTATTTCCAAGTATTGATGTCTTCGCTCTTTAATTTTTTAGATATATATTTCATGGTCAACCCTTCTTTTTTCCTGCTTTAGAACTTTTGTTCTTTTTTTCTGCTTTAGAGCTTTTGTTCATTTTTCCTGCTTCTATAATTATATTCTTTTGTCTTGATAGGGTCCTATTTTAAAGTGTTTATCCCTTGTTGCTACTAAGAAGTGAGAGACAATTTACCTTTCTTAGGGGAGAAGCTACGTTGTGTTTTCTTACATCAATGTGATCAAGTGGAGTCAGATGTTACAATAGTGGTTGGTAGAGGCTAGCTTCATAATAATCCTTCGGCTCTCCCATCTAAGGCTTCTTCTTTTTTTCAAATCTAATGGATATTGTTTGGTGTACAGAACTAGTCATGTTCCTCCTTGGGAGTTATCTCCAACCTTTTGTCTTCTCATTTTTTGCTCTATTTGAAGCTTTGAAGAGCTACAATCTTAGCTTTGGTTTATCCATGGTGGGACTGAGTGGCTTTTTTGATAGGGACAAGCTACTAAATGGTGAAAATAGTGTCTCAATTCTATATGCGATGGTCAATGGACTTGTTGGCGACAACCCTTCTGATTTTATTGGAGAATTAAATGATTTGTGTTCTACTGTGGGTGAATCATTATATTTTGAGTCATATAGTACTTTTAATGTTGTTCATTTTCTCACAAGTCATGCTAAAGAAGACCCACATGTATGCCCTCTCTTTATGCCACCTTATGATCTTGCAAGCTCAAGTGAGACCTGTACAAATTAGTATTTTGTAAATTGGTGTAATATTTTTCTTAATTGCTTCAATTTCAATATAAAGTTTATTGTGTATTAAATTATTAATCATCTATAACAACATTTTTTCATGGTATGGAGGTCTTGGTCAATGTTTTTGTGTGTGGGCCATCAATTTTTTTATAAACATGATTATTTTTTTTGGATTATGTTTTCTTAAGTTGTAATAAAAAATAAAAAATTTAAGTACATAATTTTTTCATTGTCTGATGAACGTTCGATGGATGATTGGAGTTGCATTTCAGAATGAAATATGTGAAGCACTAGACTTGTGAACTCGAACCTCCAGAATCACCCTAGAGCCATTAGATTTGTAAAGATCCACGTTTGACCTTTTGTTCATGTATGTTATTAAAGATTTGTAAATAGATTTCGTATGCTCACTTAAAAATACTTTTTCACATGTGTTGAAAATAAATCACTTTAGTGAACCCATGCTTAATATAGTTCTCCTTGATTAGAAAACCTTTTTTGCTAATCCACAAGGTAAAATTCACTAAGGAAGAGGGAAGCTGCAAAAATGGCAGAAAGTGCAAAACATGTTTTATTTTTATTGATTTCCACAATTCCGCTTTGATTATTGCTCATTGAAGAAAATGTGGTTGTAAAAGTATAAATTAACACCATATGTAATTTCATGATGCTCTTAAATTAATTTGTTAGTGGGAAATCTTTAAAAGATAAGAAATGATGTCCTCTTCTAATTCAAAGTGAGCAAAAAGTATTAATTTGATAACTTGATATTGAAAACTACACGACACACTATACATGATGATGTCATGAATCCAATTATCAATTGAAATAATATTTGTAATAGATTTTATATCATTTGAGTGCTTATTGCTTTCCATCTTGATGTACACTTTGCATGTAGCTAGACGCCAATCAAAATAACATTATAATTTGTAAGTGGCTCTCACACAATTAGAGTTGGTTACTTGGTTAGTGCAAAAAAAAACAATTATACCTCACACGAATCACAAGTAAATGTCATAGCCCATAAATAGGGATGATGATATCAACTGAAATCATTCTAAAATTCTAGAAAATGGATTTAATTTTGAGTGCAATGTTCTGAATTCTAATAAGCATTTCCATTTTGCATGGTTAATAAGGAATAAAATGATGTTGTGGTATTATTGGGGATACTCTAAATTCTCCTACCTCTAGTTATGTAGTTATAGAGTAAAAGAGAGACTAATTTCCTTCAAGTTTAGAATGGGTTGAATTGGAAAGAAGTTGATCTGGTTCACTTGGCCATTGAGCCAAGTTTTGAACCAAGAAGAGGAGCTTTAATGGAGATAAGTGCTTTCATAGAGAGTTTAGCCACATAAGTATTTTAATCTTGTTCACATTGAAATCCATCGATTTTCATAATCCATTTTGACAAAGGCCCTCAAAGAGGAATTATGGACTCTTGAATTCATTTTGTGCTATCTTGGTGCCTTGGAACTGTAAGAAGAGGGTGGTAGTAGATTTACTACCCCTTATCTTCTGCATAAGTCTAATTGGTAACCAAGATAGGTACATTTTCTATATTCATAAATCAACTTTTCCCAACATGGTAGGCAAGCCTTGTGGATTTTCAAAGTGATTCTAGGTTGTTTCGGTGGGTCAGATTGAGAATATTATGCAATATATTTTGTATTAAATTTTTTAACTATTGGCTCATGCTTCACCATAGTGGGATGCAAAACCAAGGTACAAAATTTCTATAAATGCAAAACCATAGTGGTGGCTTGGAGCTACCATGTGAAACCCCAAGATTCCAAGCATGGTCAGCAAGCCTTATGGTTTGAGAATATGATATGCATCACATAACACCACTACTAACTTGAAATCAATTATGTCTGATGTAAAGTGACATGTGTCATTTACACAAGAGCTTACATGCTCTACCCATCTTTAAAAATCTATGCAACATTGTAATTCAATTGTAATAAAATCAAAGTAAACAATTGTGTTATTCTTCATTATTCATTTACAATAAAGAATTATTTTGTGTGTTTAGTGTTTATTCAAATTACAAGTAGTTAGAATTAATGTTATTAGCAATGTTAATATGTTACAAAGTTTCAAGGATTACATTGATAGAAAACTATATGTATGTTAATATGTTATAGAGTATGTGTTTGTGCACAGATAGGTTGCAAGTTAAGAGTTCTAGTTGCATGTGGCTAGATTAAACAATTAATAATAAGTGTTAAATAATGGAATGAAATAAACTTCGACAAATCTAGAATTTTTCCTTCAATAAATTAAGTATTATCTAATTATGAAATATTTGCATGCAGATTTAAAACATAAAGCAATACAAATGAGAAAATAAAGTTTTCATAAAAAAAAAATCTTGCTAGGGTTTGGTAAAATATTGTCACTTTTACTAGGGAACTTGCTAAAATGTTGCTTTATACTTGAATTTAGGTTCAAAATCCCTATAAAACCCCACCTAGTTTTCTTTGCTATACAATTTATTAATTATTACTAATTTGTTGTTGACCTACTCCCTCGGTTCTTGGTGTCATTAGTCATTTTATTAAGTCCTTTGCAATGTTAAGTTACTGCCCCCTTGATCCTCTACTAGCACTCACTTAAGAAGAAGATTCCACATGTGCTTAATTAAATGGCTTAAGTGAGCCCACACTTAATATATGGTTCCCATCACTTACTATGCCTTTCCACTAATCCACATGAAGTATTTTATTAAGGAATAGAACACCCACAAAATTGCAAAAGGGTGACACTTGACTCCTTATTAGTGGTTTCCTTTTGGTACATGATTCCATGACTATGAGTTTGTAGATAGTTTTATAAAGGTTAAGTTAATTTTTGTGAAACTATGGAAAGGTGATAGGTGTTAATGTCATGCTTTTTAAAGGGATTTCGTGGGTCCGCGAGATGATTGAAGAAGATCTATATGTGACTCATAGAACCATGAAACAAGGATACATGGACTCATCTCAATATCTCCAATCGGTTTTCTATCGAAGGCTAGGATTGGGAGCAATGAAATGATGACATGTGTCATAATCTCATGGGGATTCTATATCCTAGTGTACTTTAAAGTTTTAAAACACATGTTTATATCATAAGTTACTCGACCGTTTGATGAAAATTTGATGGATGGATGTATTTTAATTCTAGAATGAAATGCACAGAGTGCTAGGATTGCAAACTCAAACATTTGAAGTCACCCTATAACTATTAGATTTATAAAGATCAACAATTGAGAATTGATTTGAGATGAAACGTTTGAATGATGCAACCTCTCACTGAAAGTGATCAATTAATAGAAGGTGCAAAAATATAGGACAACTATTGAATTTATTTCTAAGCTACTATATAGAATTTTAATGTACTAATTGTGTAGTTTGGAGGTAGCACGTTTCATTCACTTTAATATTTGAGAAAAAAAAAGTGAACTTTCTATTGCTAAGTGATTTTATTTTTAAGTGAGATGGTCAACAAAAAGAGATATTGCTCATTGCAGTGCACTAGGTAGATTTTGGGTTCCAACATAGCCAGTCCACACTTGTTAGTGTCTCTGTATTAATCTTTTCAAGAATCAAAATATGGGTAAGTGAAAGACAAAAATCCTACGTTACATCATTTCTTAATTTTTCAATCTTGGGGTTTAGGGTTGAGAAATTGAGAGACTTAAGAAAAATTAAGGACTTAAGAGGGACTTCATATTGTAAAAGCATGTATACCAACACTACCAGAACATTTTTTGAGAAAAGAAAAGCAAATCAAATGGAAAAATAGATTATGCCTGAGTTCTTAAAACCCCAGGTTTCACAGATGAATACCATGATATTTATGATCCTAAAATATATGGTAGGCTTACCTTAGAACTTAGATTTTCATGTGAGAATAAGGTTGCAAAGCAAATGAAAAATAGTCAGATAATTCCAATTAATAGTTTCATTGCACCATGGGTAGTTGCATTGGGGTGCATGATGTTACATGAGGTTTTCCCTTGCCTAGAATATTTCATGGTCTGAACCCACAATTATGAAGATAATAAAAGACTAATTGTTAATAAATATAACAAAGAAGAAATGTTATCCATTACTATAGAAGAATTTGGAAATGTGTTGGGGTTTACAACGAAAGAATTTAGAAATGTCCACATTGACCTAGAAAAGCTTGCTAGTGATTATGAAGCAACCAATGAAGGGGGGGAAAGTAATTGTCTAAATAAAATAGTCTAGGATAGTCATAGTAACTTATTCAAAAATAATCATTAGTCTCCTTATGATTTGGGAATTTTTAAACCATGGGTTCAGGATACTATTTCCATGCTAGAATTTTTCCTCACACTAGATAGCAATCGGGAAGTGGGTGCAAGCCTCCTTGAAATGGTATTTAATATCCACTATGGTAAGCGGCCTGTCAAATATAAATTTCTTGAGCACATTGTATAATCAATGCATAACTAATTTTTAATGATTAAAGGATGTTACACTAAGACATTTAGGTTCACAACCTACTTGTGCTATATTTTCTATTCAAATTTAGTGGAATATTTTTGACCAACAAGCTTCAGATTCAACCCTATACGAATGTTGAGGGAAAAAATGGCTCTAGTATATAATTGTCCACCACTAAGATAAGGATGCATGATTCTCAAAGGAACTACAATAATTTTTTAGACTACTTCTTAGATCCATTGTATCAAGCAATTACAAATACTCCAATGCCTAGATTGCCTATGTCTTGTAGAAATTACATTCAACTAGGAAAAGAAATGCAATTGGCTGATTGGTACTTAAAGGAAGAATATAGTGTGCTAAGATTTTATGGATCATTAGTAGAGCCATACAAACTTCCAATACATGTGACAAAAATGGTTTATGCATTGGAATATGTATACAAAATGGAGAGTATTGATCAACTATACTTTGTTAGTCAACACAAGAAGAGCATATTTCCTTCTTTACCTTTTTCATGTGAAGGGTGTTGGAAAGAGACGTTGAACATGTCATCTGGTGTTGTCATTGATGGAAACCCTAGTCAGAGATTCAATCCGCACGCCAACATTTTCTCATACTAGAAGTCAGATTGAAGCTAAGTGATTATCTATCAAGCTAGAATAGGGCATCCAACAGAATTGTGTTCATTGATTCAGATGCAATTTTATGTTATCATTTTGAGTCATGGATATCAGTGAAGGTTGTTAGATGTATGATCTATGTTTTCCTTGAATCATAGAGCCTTGTATCGATTGCTTTGCAAGTTAGAAGATCTAGTTGATTAATTTTTTGTTTATCAGTGCAAAAGGCCGACTAAGTGAATGTAGCATGTTGTGGATCTTCAAGAAGAAATTGTTTAAGTTTTTTTGTGTTCGAGCATGTTGATTTGGGTCCTCACTATGTTGTGGCCGACTTTGGTTGGTGTGCATTGAAAAATTATTTGTGGATTGAGTTGACGGTTTGTAAATATTTTATGTTTTATTCAAGTCGACATGTGGTTGATTAAATCCTCTGTTGCGGATATATATAAGTGATCATTTATATCATTTTGATGTATGTACAAAGTTTGTTGATGTGTGTTGCAAAATTTAGAAGGATTGTAGAGCGATTATGCATAGTTTCACTTGTGCATAAAAGGATTTGTGATGCGAATTAAAGCAGATAAAGAAGAAGAGTAGAATCAAATAGAAGGTTAAGAAAGTGATTAATGTGCTTAACCGGAACTATAATCAAGAATTAGTAGATGCTATTCTCTCAGTTCAAATATTTTGGATGTATTCCAAATATTTTTGTAAGACAGTGAGTCTTCATTTTGTATTTAAGCAATGAGTTCTAGGTAGTGCACCTGAATGCATGTGCATTACTTTTGTAAACACTTATTTGAGTACTTAGATAATATTGTGGATTGAACTCCACCATGGTTTTTCCCCTAATAGGGTTTCCACATAAAAAATCCCTGTGTTATGGTGTTGTGGTTGCTTGTTTTATGTTCATGCATCCTTCTTTTGGTTGAATGTTATAAGTGCCTTAATGATCAGATTAATAAGGTTAAAATTTGTAGAACACTAATTCACCCCCCTCTTAGTGTTCCTTGATTCCAACAATTGGTATCAAAGCCTAGTTCCTAGGAAGAAGTTTAAAAGCTTGGGGAAGATCCGAGAAAGTGATTCAATGAATTCAAGTAGTCTTCAACAACAACTTTTGATGGACCTAGATGATCTTGATCAGTCCAAATGTGAAGTCCAAGAATTGCGGGCAAGCCTCATGAATGATGAGAAATTCATTCAATCATTGAAGATAAAATCAATGAGTCCAGGGAGAAGAGAAGGGAACCTTGTGATCAGATCAAACAAAAAGAGAGTAAAAGCATTGAAGATGAACAACTAAGTCAAGCACTGAAGGAAAAGACAAAAGAATGTGAAAAATTTTCCAAAGAAAATATTGTCTTGAAGCATGAGATGGAATCTATTGTGACGAGGATGAGAAAGGAGATTGAAGACAAAAAGAAGAATGAAGAGAAGCTTACTCAGTCCTTGAAGGAGAAATCTAAAGAATGCAACTGAATTACTGATGGATTCAATCAGTTGGAGCTTGAATTGGAACAATCTAGAAATAATGAAGAAGAGCTTGAAAAGTAGATTGTAGATCTCAGAGATGAACTTACTACTGCAAATGAATTCAAGGAGAAGTTCAATATTAGCTCAACCAAGCTTGATGAACTGATTAAAAGTCAGAGGACTGAAGGTGACAAGAGAGGTCTTGGATATGAGAAAGGAGAAAGCTTCGAATCTAGACAAAGGAGATTTAGGAAAGGAAATCAAATGAACAAAGCTGGAAGGTATCCAGTAAGACAACTTAATGCTCAAAGATTCAATGGTTACTATTTTGTTTGCAATAAATTTGGTCATATGGCTACTCAATGTAGAAGCAGAATGAATCCAAGTGGTTCATCATTCCTAGGTTAGTGCTTTAATTAAAATAAGTATGGTCATAAGTCAAATGAATGTAGAAGTATGTCAAACAACTTTTTCAATAGAGATGTCAGATGTTATACTGCAATATATTTGGCCATATTCATAACTAGTGTAGATCAAGAGAAAATCAATGGAACAATTGGTCTAGACAAAGAAATGTGGTGTGCTACAATTGCAACAAATCTGGTCATATTGCTAGATTTTGGAGAAGCAAAAAGGGTCTAGTAAATCAAAGGAAAAACATGCAGAAGGATGAAAAGGGAAAAGGAAAAGTTACTATAGATGAGATTAGGAAGCATATGAAGAAGAAATGGGTGAAGAAGAGTCCCTCTGATGCAAGAAATGATTCCACACCAGAACCTAATTCTGGTAATTCCTCTGAGAATTAGTTTAAGTCCTTTGGCCTAGGGGGAGTTCTCAAGAAAATATTTTAACCCCCTTGTTAGTAGTTTGTACCAAAATGTGGCAGACTGCAATGATTGCATTAGTAATGTGCAAATGTTTTGGAATGTTGTGTGGAGAGAATTTATGCAAATTGAAGGTCCGCAGAAGAATTTTCTTTCACAGTTTGTGAAAAAAAGGTATCTGGTAGACCTAGGGTAAAAGCATTTATTGTGATGAAAAGGTTAGGTGCGCGAATGATAAAAGGTCATTTTTATCCCTCATTTGTCACTTTGCATTTTGAGAAGTTTGGAGAGCTTTGAAGTGAACTTTGGTGAACTTTGGCGAAGATTCAAGTCTAAAAGAGATTTGACGATCAAACCCTAATCCGATGAAAGGTATTTATCCAAAAACTTGTGAATTTGAAAATTCTGGAAATGGTTGCTCCATTGGTTGTCGACATTAAGGATAGGCCACATCTTAAATTCAAGTGGCACCCATTCAAATCCATCAAAACAAAACCTTTAAGTACATATTCATCTATTCCCTATGGTGTTTTGTATATCAAAGATATTAGGGCATACATTCATGCAAATGCTAAAGAATTAGGAAGCTCCCAGTTGTTGAATTTATACACCAATCACATTGTGGGAGAAGATTTCCGTGTAAAACTTGAATTTAAGTCTTTGGAGGAGAAGAAATTCACACAGATTGTGAAATTTCTCGTGTTCGCAGAAACTGAATGGGTTCGGTATATATTGAGTCAAGTGCATGCCGAATTTATGTGGTTAAGTCATCCTTTCAATATTACAAAGGAAGCCATAAGGATTGTTACTAGTCTAAATTCATTTGGTGGGTTGCCCACATTGAAAGTTGTGAAGAATCAAACAGTCACAAATGTAACCAGTTCAGTGTTTGACAAGAGAACTATGAAAATTGATGATATTATTGAAGTGAATGTTAGATTTGCTTCTATGGTCATTGGGTACAATATCTATCACTCCAGCTGGGACAACTCTGTATCAAGTATAAAAATCTATGCAGCATATTAGATGATCAAGGAAAATGCAGATTATGACCTGTGTGAGTTACTCCTGAGCCAGTTAATGGAGAATCTTGGAAAAATCAAGAAAGATAAGAAAAATTCATTCAAGTATGGTAACTTTTTGTTGCGTTTATTCTTCTATTTCATGAATGAAGTTCTGGGAGTTGGAAAAGTGCATTGGCAAGGTGATAAACCTGTAGCTGTTCAAACTAGAGACATCTTGTATGGAATTGGTGATAGTAAAGCTAGAAAAACTGCTATCTGGGGTTATTTCAAGAATTTTTAGAATGAGATGCAAGTCAGGGAAAGGATTCCTACTTCTATTGTTGAGAAGTATAAGGATACAATTTGCTTCATGGTTGATATTGATCAATGTTTGATGGAAGTTGCTGATCCTAGCATAGTGTGCATAATGCCTATGGGTTATGAGGTCGAGGAACACATTTTGGAGCTATATGCTCAACACCCATTGAGTAAACCTCAAGATCCGACAGAAGAGAGTTTTGGTACCTTTGAGGAAAAGGATATGCAAGTGCATGATCAATTGAAGAAACCTATGATAATTTAGAGAGTGAGAAAGGAAGTTGAAGCTTTTGCAGAAAGCATGGATATATCAGTTGAAGCTGTGGGAGAAGATAGAAGGAAAAGAGAACAAGCTGAAGCAAGAGAGCTAGCTATAATTGAGTTTGCTAGTCTAGTAGCATCCTTTGCCAGATCTAGATCCACAAGAAGCTCTGCTCTCTCATCCGGTCCTGCAAAGAAGTCAAGTCCTATGAAAGCTCAAGTCAAGACATCCAATAGAGAAGGAAAGAGGAAGAAGGACAAGAGAACAAGAGTATATGTTGTTGTTTCTGAAGATGAAGAAATTGAATCTGATAAGGAGGTAAGAGAAATTAAGCATAAGGGCTCAAAGGAAACAAAAGTCACCAAGGACAAGTCCTCTGGTGAAGAGAAAGCAAAGAAAAAGATGAAAACTGACAAACCAGGTATGTCTATAGAAGAAGTTGAAAAATACTTGATTAAGGATGGTAATATTAGACCTCTTTGTGAATGGTATGCCACCTTTGATAGTGCTGGTCAAAGAATTCTTGAGGAAGGAACAATAAAGTATTTGAACAATTTCAATACGACTCTCGTTGAAATAATGTTCGAGTTACCCAAAGGTCTATATGAAGTTTTAGAAATGAGGAGAGTTAATGCAAGAACTGAAGAAGAGAAAATGAGAGAACATATACTTGCCAATCTATGTCTGATGATATCTATAGAAGAGATGAAGAATATTCTCAATGAAGCCAAAAGGGATTTTAAGAGCAAAACAAGGGTGAATAAGCTGATGATTGGCCAAATTGAAGAGGTTGCAAAGGATATTGCAAAAATCCTTATGGAAATTCTATTGAAGAACAGATACAATGTTGTTTATGAAGAAGTGCATGTTGAAGTTGCTTCATTTGGTTTGGTAAATGAAGAAGATACATTAGAGGATACTGAAGCTCCTAAAGTTGTGTCGGTTGAATACGTTGAGATTCCTAAAGCTCAGGAAGAATCAATGCTTGAAGAAAAGAAGGTTGAGACAAAAGAAGTTCATGTGGAAGCAAGATACACTACAAAGGCAGTGAAGGAGTTTTTGGGAGAGCAACAAGAGGAGTTTGATTATGATTTTATTAAAGGTCCTATCAACTTGGCTACTTTATCTCCCATTGATAAGCTAAAAGTTGCATCATTCGCTCAAGCTAAGGCAAGGGAAGAGATTATGAAATCTCATATTGAAGATAGTGAACTATTAAATCTTGCATCTCATATTCTGGAGAAGATTATGCCTTCATATGTCAAGGACTCATTCGATTCTCCATTCGGTCAGTTGAAGAAACTTGTAAATTTTGTAAGTACCCACTTTGAGTCACTTGAGAAGTTAACTATGGATAAGGTTTAGAAGGAATTTGATGCTAACAGGTTCAAAAGGTTGAAGGGAATGATTGCTAATGATAAATCTTTGTTAGCTACTTGTGTAAAGAATATTCAAAGTTCTTTATCTAAAGGTGGAAAAATTTATAAGTCATGTTTATCTTTGTCTAAGTTCACTGAGGACATTGAAAAGAAACTGAAGAAGTATGAGAAACAGTTAGTAGATATCTCTCAAGCATTTGATCCTCTAACCGTTTTTGTTGGAAAGCAAGAAGGTCAAGTCATATCCTTGCTTGACAAGATTAAAATTCTGAAGCATGAAGAAGGAAAAATTGTTGAAATATTTTGTGAGCTTAGAGGACTAATTGGTCCTAAGATGGAGACAATGCTTAGTGCATTAAAGGAAGCACACGATGCTATGGAGGTCAGTGATCTGGTGAGCCTTGAGTTAGTAGAAATGTAATCTTATCTATTTTGTGGTCACATGACTATCTTGGAGAGTCTCAAAAAGAGTTGGGACACCAATTTGAGCTTGTTGAAGAATAATTTTGTAGATATATTCAAGTTTATGTAAGTTGTAGATGCAAGTTTGTACATATGCAGTTTGTTCATAGCAGTTTTTGTTTGATTTTTGGAATGTCGATTCCTGCCTTTGCCATTGATGTCAAAGGGGGAGAGTGGGACAGTGAAAAATGCTTTAATCATCTTAGGTGGAGTTGTGTTTTGAAAATTTGAAGGTTGGCAGTGTATTCATGTTGGTACTGATCCAACACTTAGTCATTTTTCACTAAGTGTTGCCATCAATGCCAAAGGGGGAGATTCTTGGCAAGAGACACTGCACATGTCATCTGGTGTTGCCATTGATGGCAACCCTAGTTAGAGATTCGATCCACATGTCAGTATTTTCTCATACTGGAAGTCAAATTGAAGCTATGATTATCTATCAAGCTAGAACAGGGCATCCAACAAAATTGTGTTTATCGATTCGTATGCAATTTTCTGTTATCATTTTGAGTTGTGGATCTCAGGGAAGGTTGTTAGATGTATGATCTATGTTTTCCTTGAATCATAGAGCCTTGTATCAATTTTTGTGTAAGTTAGAAAATCTAGTTGAAATTTTTTCTGTTTATCAGTGCAAAAGGTCGACTAAGTGAATGTAGCGTGTTGTGGATCTTCGAGAATAAATTTTTTAAGTGTTTTTATGTTTGATCATGTTGATTTGTGTCCTCACTATGTTGTGGCCAACTTTTGTTGGTGTGCATTGAAAATTATTTGTGGATTGAGCCAACGGTTTGTAAATATTTTATGTTTTATTGAAGCTGCCATGTGGCTGATTAAATCCTTTGTTGCAGATATATATAAGCAATCATTTATATCATTTTGATGTATGTACGAAGTGTGTTGATGTGTGTTATGAAATTTAGAAGGATTGTAGAGTGATTATGCACATTTTCACTTGTGCATAAAAGGATTTGTGATGTGAATTAAAGAAGATAGAGTAGAAGAGCATAATCAAACAGAAGGTCAAGAAAGCGATTAATGTGCTTAACCATAATTGTAATAAGGCATTAGTAGATGCTATTCTCTTAGTTAAAATCTTCTGTATGTATTCCAAATATTTTTGTAAGCCAGTGAGTCTTCATTTTGTATTTGAGTAGTGAGCTCTAGGCAGTGCACCTAAATGCATGCACATTCCTTTTGTAAACACTTATTTGAGTACTTAGATAATATTGTGGATTGACCTCCACCGTGGTTTTTCCCCTAACAGGGTTTCCACATAAAAAATACTTGTGTTATGGTGTTGTGGTTGCTTGTTTTATGTTCATGCATCCTTCTTTTGGTTGAATGTTAGAAGTGCTTTAATTAGATTAATAAGGTTAAAAATTGTAGAACATTGATTCACCCCCCCTCTCAATGTTCCTTGATTCCAACAAAGGGTTCACATTCAAGAGAAAATCATTTAGTGTTGTACATGAACTTAAAAAAAAAAACATTTTTATGTTGTCTCTCACTAGTAGTATGGTCCATGTGACACCATTAAATCAAGGATCATGACCAATAAGAATGCTGCAAGTAGAATTCAACATCAAAGTAAACCCTTACTTGAAAATGTGAGAAACAAGGATTCTTGGGATGAGGTAAACATAACAATGGAGAAAAATGTTACTAAGAAAGGTATTTCTTTTGAACAATTCTCATTAGAAATTATGACATTGCACCAAGAAAGAGAAGCGGAGAAGAAAATCAGGAGGTACGACAATTTTTATGAAAAAATGATCTACCATCTACTAAAGTAAAAATACTAAATTCTCTAAAAATGGCTTTTAAAGAAAAAAAATTGGACACAAAAAAAATTACTACATTTTGGTCTATGAGGAAGGATCAAGGTGAGCCAAAACCTAGTGTAGTTTTTCAAGAGATCAAAGAAGATTATGAGCTTAGCAATTTGTGGAATTAAGAGCATCCCTCTAAATGTGAAGAACAAAGTGTACAATATGCAAGCAAAGTAAAATCTAGTTTAAGTGAGACCACAAAACAAGCATATACTTCAGGAGTAGTCATAGCCAAAAAATAGGTTATGAATGTATTGGTTTGGGGTCCAAAGGACAAGGCATTTGGACGGTAATAGAGGCAGGCCATAGAAAACTTAGTGATTTGCAAGGCCTTGGAGTTGATAAAATAGCCCAAGGGCATACAAAGACAACTAAAACAATTCATTTTGTTACATCTTCAATTCCTAATCCTCATGGTTAGATACAATCACAACTAGGACATGCCCATGGTGGAGAATCTAGTGCAACTGGCACCACCACTGGTGGTGATAGTATGGGTAGTAGTACTAGTAGTGGTCACCATGTGCCACAATAATAAATTACACAAAAGAGGCCAACAATACAAGATACTACACATACACCTAGTGATCAAGGCATTCCAAAGAAGTAAAGGATTATGACAAGTCCAATTCCAACTACCAATACCAACACCACTACCTTAATTTTCACCCCAAAGGACTTATTTCTAGGTACTCCTCCAGATAGTGTGACTATAATAGCAATGGCTAATCCTCAGCCTTAGGCTCAATCTTAGATAATTGGAGATGTTCCAATCACTACAAGTACACCATTTCCATTCAAGCATTCCATTATGTCTACAACCCCAGGTTTGATTACAATGATGAATTTAAAAAGAAACTAGAAATGTATAAAAAAGAAAGGAAGCAACTGATAGATAGTACATCTACTCTAAATTTAGATCCTACAACAACTAGGGTATTACCCATATTTGAACCAAGTACATAAATCATGGAGTACATGTTTTTTGTTCTCACAGTTCAAAATAAACTAAAGAATCAGATGAATCACTTTGAATTTCAGGTGAGTAATTTCCAATTGTATTTTTTTGGATACAAAATTTTTAACAAAATTAATGTATCAAAAAAGAATAATGAATTGGTGTACACATCATTGTTGAAGCAAGAGAGAGAAAAAAGGTTGCAGATTCAAATAGAAAAGTTACAAGCAGATCTATAATTTATGAGAAAGCATAGAGGAAAGCATCAAATAATAAGAGCAATGAATTAGAAAAAAAGAGTTAAAAAAATGCATCTACATCTACAAGCAAAGAGGATAAACAAATAGAGTTGGAATTGAATCAACTTAAGAAAAGGTTAGATGAGAGAAAAAAGAAATATGATGATGAAAAATCCACTTCAAAAAAATTAAAACAAAACCTGGCGAAAGAAAAACATTGGGAACAAAAATTGGAGAAAGAGAGAAACAATAGTGAAAGATTGGTGGTAGAGTTGAGGGAAGAAAAAAAAGAAAAAAACTCTTGTGAAAATAAGTTAACAACATTTTGTAGAGAAACAACTAGGTATATAAAACAAAAGATCTAGGAGGAAATAATTTGCAAAGGATTGATCATTTGTGTTGATTGTTTAAATTGATTGATGATCTGATAGTACATAATATGAAGCTCAAGAAATATGTAATGGAACACAAAGACGTGATTTCAACAGAAAAAATTACAAATCAAATTTTGCAAATAGTCTACAAAGCCAGTGACAATGAATTGGTTTCAAAATGAATTAATGACCAAATTGATGCCTCAATGAAGGTGTCATCTATCATTCAAAAGTGTTTGAGAATACTTGAAACAAAGGAATTTCTAGATCAGGTTGCAAAAATGATGAATAGGTTGGATAAAAGGGTAAGGAATTTGATAGAGCATGGTTTACCAAAGGCTTTTGACACAACTGAGCGATTCGTTGGAAAGGATGATTTTAGAAACAAGATAGAGGATACAAGGACGATTGATTTGAACTAGTTTCCTCAAAACCTAAATGAGGTGAACTATTTGGATTCCATCAAACCACTGATAACCTTGAATTCAACTTTGATTGAAACATTCAAGTCAAGTTCCAATTTCAATCATGAATTGTTAAAAAAATTTCAAGTCAGACACTATCAATTACAACAAATGACACTTCCACCAGGTGAACAATGGAGCATGCTACAAAAGTTGACAAAATGATTTAATAATATGAGATTCCAACTCAACTTTGTGTAGAGTTATCTTTAAGCAATATTTTGCATTGCATCTATGTATCCCTTCATTTGAAAATCAATAAAAAAATCAAATTCAATAATGTGTTCAATTATTTGTATTATTTATTTGCTCAATTGAAGAAAAAATTTGGTTTCTACTACTAGATACACATTTGACATTAAACAATTACTAATGTTGTATATGCTACTATTGTTAATATGTTATTAAGTATTGAGTTGAATGATGAATCGCTGAGTACATGCAAAACTTATCAGTATGACACAATTAAAATATGAAATCATTAATAATATGTTAATTTATTCAATCTAATTCATAATTTCATGAAATGCAATATAAAATATCATCAACTACAGTTTGGAACATAAAATGTAGTATAAAATTTAAGTACCTAGAAATTGTTAAATCCCTGGACAACAATTAAAATTTAGCATCTAGATTCTGCATTAGAAATTTGGAACAGTGGAAAATAGTAGTGCATTAATTTATTCAATCTGATTCATAAATTCATGGAATACAATATAGAATATTGTCATAAAAAATTTGGAATATGATTCATGAAATGCAGTATAAATACCTAAAAAATTGCTAAATCCCTTCCATTTTCCAATTCACCTCTTGGTCCTCACTCTAACAATGAGATTGAGAGTCGTCTTGACTTTGAGTCTGGTCTTCATTTTCTTCACCCTGCGTACATCTTCTTAACTACATCTCAAGTTCAACATTCATTGTGTCATTGTCATTTGTGCCACTACCACTAAGGTTTGAAGTGTTGCATAACCATCTTCTTTCACATATGGACTTACAAATTGTGAGTTCCCTTTGAAAAGGAAAACTTCAAACATTGTACCTAGTTGTATACATCCTCAAATAATTTTTCAAATTCTTGTCTAGTTTGTTTCTTATCTTTGATTTCAAAAAGTCAAATACACTAAAAACTCTCTCATCCTCCACCAACACCAATATCATTGTTTGATGTAAATCAAAAAGTTTGAAATATTTCAATAATAAATCACATAATATTTCACTCTGACCAAAGGTTACCCAACTCCTTGTTATTGATTTTTCTTGCATGGGATTCTCTATGGAATCAAACTGGTCAATCATACTTGTTGCAGAATGGAGAGCATGTTCTCTAGGCTTAGTTTCATTTATAATTCCTTCTATTTTCTATCCATTGTATTCTGAACTTTTTGAAAATTGTTCGACCAAGGTAATTACTTTTTATGAAAAAAATCTAGGTTGTGATGTTTGCTCGGGATCCAAAATTAAGGATACACAATAGATGTGGCTTCAAGTATTTTATCTTGAGTGAATTGTTCATAAATCTTTGAGGAAAGATAATTTGTAGTTGATTTTAAAATACCCCTTATAGACTTAACAATGTTAAAAAATTCTTTTGTAATAGGTGCTTATCTAGTAGAGTGCCTAACCATCGTACAATAGTGCATTGGTATCTCAAATCCACATACAAAGACACATACCTTATTGCAAGTATGTTGTTGGTGTTGTCATTGATATCAATAGTTGGTCATTGATGTCAACAATATGAAGATGGTTGGTGTTGTCAAGTGCTTGTGCTAGTATGAATGTGTTGTGGTGCTATCACTAGCATTGTCATTGTTACTTGATGGATAAGAGTTGCAATTGTAGTAAGTTCACTTGGTTTCCAAGTGCTTTTGAGAAAATTTGAATAAAAGAGTGTGTAGTGTGACAAAGATGTGTTCAATGTTGTGCTCTGAATTTCTTCATGGTTGAAGATATGATTGTGTAGTTTGGATATGATGATCAGAGGTTTTCAGAGGTTCTATATCCAAAGTTTCAGGTTCTAGATCATTCTGAAGTGAAAGTTGTGTTTGATAATTTGTTTGTTTATATAGAAGGTTATCTAGGAGAAATGAGTTTGCTCCACATTTCTCCACAATAAGGTTTCTTGGCTCGCGGATTTGGGAACATGCTTATATTGTCTCTAACTTACTTTCGTTGAGGTTTTAGGTCCTGAGGTGTTCCATAAGGTTGTTTAGTAAGTTGTGTTATGTGGTAGTATGTTTGGTTGCATAGAATGATGGTGTTCTCAATTTTAGGTGGTTGTGGTAGAGTTGTAGAATAATATGATTATGTTGGAATATTTTGAGATGTTTTGTGGATGCTATGAAGTGTTGTTGTGTGGTCTGCATGACCTAGAGAAGCATGTATGTGGTCTCTTGTAATGGTAGTTTAGGTTTGGCCGACCTGGCGTGCTAGCACTATTTGCGAAGGTATCTTGTGGATTGTGCATGTTTTGAGTAATGTGGTGACATGGATTTGGGTCCTAGTTAACCATTGGTGTGGTTGTTATTCAATTATTTCCACCGTGGAGGTGTTTTGTGCCAACCTATTTTCGTGTTGCACATTTTAGGTGCATACGTTTCATTAAGGTCAACCTAATTGAGATTGTTTAGGTTGTGGATGGTATAAATGTAAGGTGAATTGTTGGAGATGAGTGTGGATCTATAGAAGGTGTGCAAAATATGAAAATTTGATTAAGTGTAGTGATCTGAGTGAAATCTTAATTCCTATGACTCTGAAGCAGTGAGAAGAAGGGTCGACATTTTCAGTGTGCTTGAAATTGTTGGAGGCAGTGAGCCAAAGGTTGCAGACGACATAAAGTTTTAGTGGTGGATTTCTCTTGTTGCCTTGAGATAGTGAATCTCTCTGTAACATTCTTCTTTTATCTTATTTCTTCTTGGTAGTGAGCCACCTGACAATGAGCCTTTCTTCTTTTTCTAGGTAGTGAGCCCTTGGCGGTGAGATTAATTGTATTCAGTATTGTAATTCATATATATGTGAGCTAATACTCACCATGGTTTTTACCTTCTTGGGTTTTCCATGTAAATATGGCATTCTTATACATGTTGGATGTTTTTGCATTACTATTTCATATGTTTACATTCTGCTAATGCATGATAAGGGTTTAAGGGCTAGTAAGGGTTTTGATGTAGATGGGGGATTGAATGTTTTTAATGTAAAACTGATTCACCCCCTCTTAGTTGCCTTGTGCATCTAAAAATTGGTATTAGAGTTTTGGTTCCTTAGAGAAAGCTTAACTACTTGAGGTATATCCAAATGGAACACAAGAAGGGTGTCAAAGCTCCTATGTTCAATGAAACAAAATATAATTACTGGAAGGCTATGATGGAATCATTTCCAGTCTCTCTTGGATTTGGTGTTTGGAAGTTAGTTGAAAAAGGATACACTATGCTAAAAAAAGGAATATGAAATAAATGGTAAAACAAGGAATGCTATTCTAAGTAGTCTCTTTGATTTTGAACTTGGAAAAGTGATAAGTATGAAATCTACTAAAGATGTCAATACAAAATTGGAGAGTATCTATGAAGGTGATGATAAAGTCAAGCAAGCAAAGATGCAAAACTACAAAGCCAAATTTTAAACCCTAAGGATGTTTGAAGATGAAGATATTATTGCCTACATGCTCAGAGTTGATGAAGTTGTCAATGAAATCAATGGTCTTGGTGATAATTTGGAAGAAAGTGAAGTTGTCAAAAGGTAATAAGAACTATTCTTCAAACTTATAGTTCTAAAGTTTTTGTTATTGAGGAAGCTCAGAATTTGGATAATTATTCTAGAGATCAAATGTTTGATGCTTTAATTTCTTATGAATGGAGATAGTTTGGTCAAAATGCTACAAATAAAGAAACTGCCTTTAAAGTTTACAAAGTAGAGAAGGATGATGAATCAGATCTAGATGATCTTGATGACATGGAAGCAAATTTTGTAAGGAGATTGAAAAGGGAACTAATAAATAAAAAGGTAAGTTACCCTTTAAATATTTCAATTATGGAAAGATAGGTCATTATGCTTCTAAATGTCCAATCAAATTTTCAAATGATAAACCTAAGGATCATAAAGGAAAAATTGTCAAGAAGAGTTATTATGTTGAAAGAGACAATGGTGTATCTGATGATGAAGAATTTGACTATCCTAATGAGGATAGTGATGAATGCTTGTTCATGGCTCTAAAATTTGGAACTAATTATGCTAATCCTAAAATATGTGTGAAGGAAAGTGCTCTGATTATAGGTAATAATATTGAAGGAACTATGGTGACTACTTTTCATGCAAGAGAAGAAATAAAGATAATTGATAGTGGATGCTCAAATCATATGACACTTGATAAGAGTAAGTTTTTTAAACTTCAAAATTATGATGGTGGTCTTGTTAAATTTGGTGATGATACATCTGCTAAGATTTGTGGAAAATGTTCAATTAGTTTTGATTGAAAGCATAAAAAATATGGTGTTCTTTATGTCAAGGGTCTCTAACATAATATTCTAAAGTGTAGGAAAAATGTGTAGTAGAGCATACAATCTTATGTTTCAGGATGGTGGTTGTGAAATTAGGAAAGGAAGATCTAGAACTTTGGTTGCTGCAAGGACAAGAATAAAAGGTAATGTTTATCAACTCAAAGGTAGTGGTGCTAAATGCTTTATATCTCAAATCAATGAAAGTTGGATATGGCGTAGAAGATTGGGTCACATCAATTTTTATAGCCTAGTGAAGATCAATTCTACTAATGTTGTGAGAGATTTTTGAAAGATTACAAAGCCTATCAATGCAATATGCAAAGAATGTCAAGTGGGAAAGCAAACAAAGAAGAGGTTCAAGAAAAAATAATATTCTACCACAGGTCCTTTGGAGTTGGTCCATACAGACAGGTATGTACCTACTAGAATAAGAAGCTCACATGGTCATAGGTATTTCATGCTATTGATTGATGATTATTCTAGAATGACTTGGGTGACATTTATTAAAGAAAAATTAGAAGCTCTAGATAAGTTCAAAGAATTTAAGTTTATGTTTGAGAATGAAATGGATGTGAAAATCAAGTGCTTAAGGTTTGATAGAGGTGGTGATTTCACCTCCAATGAGTTAAATAGTTTTTGTGAAGATCATAGAATTACAAGGCATTTGTCAGCTCGTAGAACTCCTCAACAGAACATAGTTGTGCAGAGAAAAAATAGAGCAATTTAAGAAGCTACTAGGACTATGACAAGGAAAGAAAATATACCAGATTTCTACTGGAAAGAAGAAATTCATACTGCAATCTACATTCTTAAGGTCAGGCAAGAGTGAACAATTCAAAGACTCCCTATGAGTTATGGCATGGAAAACCACCTATTGTGAAATATTTCAAAGTTTTTGGAAGTAAATGCTATATCAGTAGAGATGAAGAAAACTTAAGAAAGTTTTATGCAAGATCTGATGAAGCAATATTCCTTGGATACTCTACAATAATTAAGGCCTACCAATGCTCTAATTAAAGGCTAAAGAAAATTGTTGAAAGTGCAAGTGTTAAGGTGGATGAAGAACCACTGTAGAGTTCAATACTGATAGAAGGTTATGAATATGATGAATCCCCTTGTAGTGAAGAAGAAAAGGATGAAGAGAAGGAAAAAGGGATGATAGTTGAAGAGGAAGAAGCTCCATAAAAGATCCTTAATACTCCTAAGTATGTGCAGAAGAATCATTCTAAAGATCAGATAATTGGAGATAAGAGAAAAGGTGTTTTGAAAAGGAAGAAAGTAGCTATGATAGAGGAACAAGTAAATTTTTATTTACTTTCAAAGGTGGAACCTAAAACTATAATTGAGGCATGCAAAGATGAGAATTGGATCAAGGCTATGAAAGAGGAATTGGAATAGATTGAGAAGAATCAGACTTGGGAATTGGTCCCAAAATCTGCAAATAAGAATGTGAAAGGAACTAAGTGGGTTTTAAGGGAAAAATTGAATGAGTATGGAAAGTTTTTCAAAAACAAGGCTAGACTTATGTGTAAGGACTACTCACAAGTAGAAGGAATAGATTTTAAGGAGACATTTTCTCTAGTGGCAAGGGTGGAAGCCATCACAATATTTTTGGATTTTGTAGCACATAAAAAAATCAAAGTATATTAGATGGATGTGAGTTGGAAGAAGAGGTATACGTTGAACAACCAGAAGGATTTCAGTTATTAGATGATGTTGATATGGCCTATAGATTGAAGAAGGCATTGTATGGACTCACTAACTCATTTGAATGCAAAATCCGATGAAATATGTATAATTTGATGTATCGTCGGCTGCTTGTAAAATTTGATGTGTAATTTTTAATTTTTTGTAAGTTTATCCCCGACGTTCATTGAAATTTCGACGAACCTTGGTTTTGTCGAAATATCAACTATCAATTTCGTCAAAATTTTGACAAACATGAAAAATAGAAAAAAATCAAATTGTGGCCAACCTAAAGAAAAGTGAGTTCATGCTTGATTTATTGCGACAATGTTTTGCTCTACTTGAGACAGTTTGTGGAGAACTAAGGATGATTTTCTTGGGAAAAATCAGAAAAAATTCAAGAAGATATCACCAAGTTGAGGGTAGTCATTGTCTTTTTGCAGAATTCAGTTGTGAAGTCAGATTTGTAGTTCCAGGTTTGAAAATCATATTTTAAAACATCTCATCAAATTTCATTTTTAGAGGTTTAGGGTTTTGAGAATTTCATGTCCAGATTTTGTTGTGTGGAATCACCATAAGATCACAACGAAGGAACATATTCTTGTGACTGTAATTATGTGATCCATAACTCTATTGGTCATGTGACACAGTTGTGCTATAAAAAATACAGGATGCATTCATGTGTGACCCAAGTTTAATGTGGCTATGTTGTGATAGAAATGGAGGTACTCATATAATGTAGTTAATTCAGGTTGTATAATGTAGGTGTCAATCATCATTGGGTGCATTCAGGTTGTCTCAAGTTTAACAGGTTAGGATGTAATATAGCATGATTAAAGAGTGATTACCTCTTGCTACAATAAAGAGCCTATAACTCTGGTTGATATGCAGAGTGGTTGTGTTATATCAATTATGTAGTGCATTCAAGCACAACCCATGTTTAATGGGCTATTCTAGAGAGTGATCAAGATTTTCTAAACCTTATGAATGTTACTTAAAAGTGTATAGCTTAAACTACAAACCAAGTTTGTTACATACTTGAATGCAATATTGGGTTATCGCAAACTATAATAATGTGATCTGCTAATAACCAATATGGAAAATATTAAAGCAAGACCCATGATATATAGGATACATTTCCCTGATCAAGTTTACATACCTTAATGATCAAACACAAGCTTCCCACACACTCTAGGATACAATCCAAGATCATACCACAACTTTGTCAAGACAACTAATTTTCTGACCCAAGATTTAAGGTTGTTTTTTAATACCAATAGAAGCATTGGTAAGAGCATGATTAGGGTACAAACCCTAGGCCTCCATAGAAACATAAAAAATAACTATAGCGATTAGTGAGGTTGCAATACCAGAAAGATTGAGACATTGTAGGTAATAACAAAATCTTGCAATCTAAAGATTGTAGCCAATAACAAGCACACTATGTAGCTTAGTGACATTTGTAAATGAAATCTATAGTAAGAAGAATGACAGTCACTTGAGATGATGACAAAAAGAGGCTGAGCAGTGACAAGATAATAAAGCTCAAACCTTGCATAGTAAAGTGGAGATTTTAATAGTGAGTTTCCTTACCCCTTGCTGACCTTAAGGGTTTTTCAAATGCTTTTGGTAGTGTTAGACAAGGAAAATTCAATCAGGGAATGACTATTCAAATGAAGTAACAATGGTAATCATAGGTTCAATGTTTCTTCTTAGCCATTAATGTATAATGGAGGTAGTGGATTGCATGTTTGAACAGTGTTTTGAGACTCATCAAAGATGGGAGAATAGTGAATAATACCTTTTGGATTGTGAAGTAGTGTCAATAAGGTTGAAGGATCTTAAGAACTACAATACTATGAAATAATGAGTCCCCTGTAGTAAGTAGGCAGTCTATAGGGCATAGTTTGATTTTATAGAAGGATGCTCATGAAAGGAATCTTCAAGTGATAGTGAGTGAGTTGTTTGAGATTGCAACTGAGGGTACAATACCCAGTCTTAAAGGAAATTAGCAAAGCAGTAAATGTGCAAGAAAATCAAATCGTACACAACAAACAATTCACAATGTTATCTTGCATAATGCCTTGAGTTTGAAGACAAAAATCTCATTGTATCTTCATGATGAAAGTGGTGACCTTAATGGTCAATCATTGAAAACCATGATTTTAAAACATGCTATTGTGCTTATGGAGGCAACATTTTAAGCAAGGCAGTGAGTGGTGGTTTGGAACAATGGCAGGTATGAAGGACTTGCTTTATATACATACTATGATGTCTAGCTTAAGACACCATTCTTAGAAGAGATTGAAGGTGGATTATGGAACTCAAGGGTTACCATGAAAAGGATTAAAGAAAAGATCGAGATCTATTTAAAAGCCACGGTCATGAAGATATTGAAGATGTCACATGCAAAACCCTAGTAGTTGGAGTAATGAATATAGTGCCAAAGAGGATAGTTTTCTGGGCAGATTTAGGAGATCTCCACATTATCTAATTACAGGGAAATACATCATTTATTTATTTTTTAATTAAAATAAATCATTCTAAACCCTATATAGGATACATTGATATTTCAAAAGCTTCTGAAGGAATTTGAGATTATGCAAATATATGTCAACTAAATACCTAGATTACAAATAGTAGTGGGAACAATGTAAGATTTGTTGAGCAGAGCAGGAATGAGATAAGCAGCAATGAATCCTATGCCTCCTTTCATGCACATCTCCTCACCATTCTCTGTCATTCTTTACGGAAACACTTCTCCATTTTGGTGATCTATGCTTGAAAATAATGTTTTGACGAAGGTTTTAGAGTATGTTTATTAAAATGAAAACTCCATTCTGGTGGGCTATGCCTGAAAATAAGATTTTGACAAAAGTTTTAGGGTATGTTTATTAAAGTTTTAGAGTATTTTATGGCTATATTCTTGATTCCTTAAATGATTTATTCAAATGGATTGTGACTAAATAAATGACTAACTATTTAGTCATTTTATTTGTGTGACTAAATAATTTTTAATCAATGACCAAACTAGTAATTTATTTACTCATTTATAGTTGAGTTGCAAAAAATGAGCAAAATTTAGTCATTTTTAGTTGTGACTAAAAGTTTTAGTCACCTAGTCATTTATTTGCCAAATTCTACTAGTGTGTGCTTCCTTGTGCGATTAGGGCTCTCTCAATGTTGAGGGCCCTAGGGATAAGCTCGTTATAAGAAGTGACACATTGCATCTTTAACTAAAAGGACAAATCCGTATTGACATTAGCAATGATGATTCCGACTTGGTGCTCCTTAGGAATGGGTCATTTTCTCTTACTAGCTCGCTACCTCCATCGTTGTAGGAAGTTTGTGATCAAATTCAATATTATGATTTTAGGAGTCTTAACAGTTGGAAATCATAGTAAAATTAGAATTTAATAAGTTTTGGAATTAGCATTTTAAAGTGTTTTTTGGGGTCATTAACTTCAGACTATCTTCTCTTTTGCAGGGGTGGTTGCATGCCAAATTTTTTGGTGTAAAACATCGTAATTCATTAGATTTGTTACCCGCTCATGAATAAGAATTATTGGAGTGTGAGCTCATATTTTTGATGATCTAAATAGTCAAGCTTGCAAAGAAAATTATGTCGATAATATTAGGTCCAAAACAAAATGAAGAGACACTTGATAGATTGTGGGCTAGGATTGAAAAGAAAGGGTGATGAGAAATAGCTATTGTCCTTGGCAATAATTGCAAGGGCTTAAAGACGAGACAACTTTTAATCACAACAACTAAGAAACATTGTAGGCAGCATGGTCACATTGAAGGGGGCATGATTATTATCCATTGGTAAGTTGTTCATTATATGTGTTTATATTGATTGAATTTGTAAATGTTTATATCGTTTTAACATTTTATATATATATATATAATCACTTGATCATGATCATGGTTTATTTGTGTATATAATTATTATAAATGTGGGGTGCCCTAGGGCACATGATATGGATTATCATGGCCCAGAGAATGTGGTTTTGCAACCGGAGGAACATGGAGCTATGAATATCGAAGATGAAGCTAATGATCCTATGGAAGAAGATGATCATGTGCCAAAAAACATAGTTGAAGATGATGGTAATGAATACATTGATCCATGACACATTTAGTGGCAGAAATGATCATAATGATCAAGATGACTTTGATGATGTTCATGATTTACCTGCATTCTGAGAAGGCATACAGCCCCTTTATGAAGGCTCCCAAACAACTCTTCTCTCTATTGTATTGTTGTTATTGAACTTGAAGGTTATGAATGGTTTATCAAACATAGCAATCTCATGGATGTTAAGGCATGTCATATATGTCATCTTTTTTCATCTATTTTAATTGTTGTTAGTTCATCACTAGTAAATAAAGGATGAAATATGTACCATTAATATTCTTTATATTAACAAATTATTTTTTGTTGTAGATTGATTGGTGAATTTTTGTTACCACCATCAAATATTTTACCTCACTCATACCAAAATTTATGTGTCATTATGAAAGATATCATAATGGAGTATGAAGCAATAGATGCATGTCCAAATGATCATATTATATATCATAAACAATGAATTTGCAACAAATGCCTGTAATGTCATATCAAAGATATCGAATAGATCAACTAACAAAACGCTCTAAGGTTCTTTTTGTTATATTCCCATTATTCCACATATGCAATGATTATTTAGGTGCTAAAGCTTAGCACAATTTATGGATTACCATGCAATTTAATAAAAGTGGGAGATGACATTCTTCAATGCCTACTGATGGTTTTGAATTTAGGGACATGGAGGAAAAAATGGCCACACTTTAAAGAAGAACCTTGTAATCTCAAGCTTTCATTGGCAGCGGACGGTTTCAATCCATTTGGAGAGTTGAAATCTATTTACTCGGTGTGGCCTATTTTGTTATCAACAATAACATTCCTCCATGGATGTCAATAAAGAGGGAGCACATAATGTTGTCAATGATTGTTCCAGGTATTTGTTTACATCAATTTTATTTAACGTAGTATCATCTCATTTGTCTTATTTGTAGCATAATGACATTTTTTTTCATTCAATAGTCATGTACATTAATTTATATATATTGCAGTAAAATGGTTATAATAATTATGTAATGTTTATGTTCATTCAACTAGGTAAGTACCAAGTTAAATATATGAATGTATATATCAAGCCTCTTATCGATCAGTTACTAAAGTTATGGAATGGTGTCACTATGTATGACATCTCTAGACCAATAAGACAAAGAAAATTTTAATTCCATGTAGTGCTTGTATGGACAATTCATGATGCCCCAGGGCTAACACATTTTTGTGGTATGTTATAACGTTCGATTGCACTTTAACAATATTCAATTTGATGAAGTAGATATCATGCATATTTTTAAAATAATCTATTCATTATTTATAATTATAAAAATTGACATATTTAATCCAATTATATATGATCTTGTAGGTCTTCAAACAGGGAAAATTTGCATGTCCAATTTGTGGTCCAAAGATGAAATCTCGTCATTCAACAAGTTTAGGAAAGCAGGTGTTTGATGAGTATAGGCACTTCCTCCATATAAATCATAGGTATCGAACTACTGAAAAACATCTTTTCAATGGGAAAGAGGAGACTAGATCAAAACCACGAAGAAAGACACCTCGCCTGTGGAAGTTGGAATATAATAGAATTAATCGTCAAGGTTATACATCAGATCAAATTGTTTATCTATCATAGATGATATGTTTTGGATTTATATTTTTATATTGTGTTGTGTTTACTCATGTTGTAATTGACAATAATTGTCGTTGTTAATTTGTTTAACTTATATGCTTCATGAAGGTCGTCAAGGCATTAATGGCCGGCTTCTACAGGGACTGAAAAGTTATCCCAAACAATTTAGTAGGTTGCCCTACTATGAGAAGCTACAAATTGTGCATTTTTTTGATACAATGCATAACAGAAAGAATATAATAGAAACGTTATAGAAAATATTGGATGGAAGACATGACAAAGAAAAAATTGTCAAAATTTGTAGTGACATTTAAGAAGCCAATCATGCAATGAAAAATGTCATTCAATTAAATAGCGATGGAGACAAAATTAATATAAGTGCCCTTCCTTGGTTATTAATAGAGCAGCAAAGCAATGCTATAAAAGAAGTCATAACAAAAATTTGATTTCCCACGTGATTTGCCTAACATAAACAATAATAACAAAGAAAGGTGAATTTGGGTCGTGGATGAAAAATGCATGATTGGTATACCTTCAAGAATCTAATTATTCTGCATATTATATACACTTGTATAATGCATGTACTTTTCAAAGGTATTGTGTTTACTAATTTTGAAAAATAATG
The DNA here is from genome assembly GCA_007258455.2 of Sequoia sempervirens. Taxonomy (NCBI): domain Eukaryota; kingdom Viridiplantae; phylum Streptophyta; class Pinopsida; order Cupressales; family Cupressaceae; genus Sequoia; species Sequoia sempervirens. The sequence goes on along the minus strand of VDFB02121684.1, from coordinate 70,375 downwards.
AAAAGATCATTTTATAATTGTTGCAATACGTTCTACCTCTATCTCTCCTAGACAACTTTGACAACAATGTCAAGCAAGTTATATATGATCTTGGAAAATACATGAGGTAAGTAGCGAGATTTATTCAATTCGTTGTATACATCTTATAATTGCCATTTGTTTTACTTGCTATGTAATATATTGTATATTTTTGTTAAATCTCATTAATATATTTGCGCCTTGAATCACTTGTAGATGGTTGTCATCTAAAAAAATCTAGAAAGAAGATATAAATTATTGGAAGAGAAAAATTCCTTGTCTAACGTGTGAAATGAAAAAGTGTCTACCTTCAACATTTTTCAATGCACAAGAACACTACCTCATACACTAGGTTGAGGAGATTGAATTGTGTGGACCTGTACACACAAGGTCAATGTGGATGGTTGAGAGACACTTGAAATTTTTGAAGGCTTTGGTTAGAAAAATAGCACATCCTGAGGGTTTTATGGTGGAGGGATATATGGTATACCGGACCATGGTGTACATTAGTGAATATCTTCCTAAGTTTGCAACAAAGATCCATGTAGATCGCATTTGGGATCCCAACTCTATTAACAAATTCGAAGGGGAGTACCTGATGGGGAAAGGTAGATTGAGGAAAGTGAGAGGTAATTATAAGATGGTCATGGAGATTAATTAGAATACATTTTACATATGGTTTTTATGTATATTGTACCTTTATTTAATTTTAATCTTCAATATACATCAATTATAAATTAAGGTTGTACATCGTGGTATTTAACTAATTATAATGCCGCTTTCAGAATTTCAAATTTTTGATACAATTGATTGAGAGTGGGATGCACTAAATTTGTACGTCGCAAACAATCTTGATTAGATGACAGTATGGATTGAATGATGTCAACAATATGGTCAAGCATTAACATGGGAAGGTGTGGCTTCATTGGCTAAAGAAGCTCATCGTAATGGAGATTCCAATGTTACACAAAGGGAAATTGATTTAGCATATGGTTTAAGAGATAAACAGGTACGTATAAATATATTAATCACCCATATTATTTAATTATTTTCAAGTATATTGATGTATACATATCTTGAGATTGTTTTCTTTGCATACATTCGGCCAAGAATAAATATGTTTATCAACCGATGATATTGCAATAAATTTTACATGTTTGGCATATTGCAGGTGAAACACCACAAGGCTATATGGTGCAATGGTTATCAATTTTGAATCAAAATGTTGGATGACATGAAGAAAACTTGTGATTCTGGTATAACTGTAGTCTTTCAGGTGACTAATATTTCATCTAGAAGTGACATACATCGAGAAGTCTCAAAAAATTGATACTATGGGATTTTGAATGATATACTTGAGTGTGACTTTAAGTCCTTTAGATTAATTTTGTTCATCATCCTATGGTACAAGCTACGATTGAATGAAAATGATCCTGAGAGAACTATTATTGAACATGATAATCGATTTACCATGGTTAATACAAGGTTGGACGAATGAAGTTGGAAATGAGCCCTATGTTCTTCCAAGCTAATGTGAGCAGGTATTTCACTCAGAGGTTCTAGGTAAACCGGGTTGGTCATTTGTTATTAGACATTATCCAAGAGGAAGGCCGGTAAAGTATAATGTGGTGGAAGAAGAAGATACCAAAGAACTAGAAGATGATGTAGATGATGATCAAGATCAATGGTTAGTTGATGATGTCCCTGACGAAGATGTCAAAGAGGAGGAACTAGATCATGATGATGTAGGAGTTAATGTTTATGAAGATGATATCCATGTGGATGATGACATTATCAAAACTAATATCGATGATGATGATGATGATGATATGACCAATCCCATAATGTCAACTGACCTGATGATACGCATAAAAGAGTTGATGAAGAAGAAGATCAATGACATTGAAATGCAAGTTGCGATTATATTATTTATTTGATATTAATTTCTTGATAGAATTATATTTGAATTATGTGGTTACATAATTAATTCATGATGTTTTTAATTTTTATTCCATTACATAATTAATTTAATGATGTACTTTTTAATGTTTTAAAGGTCAAAAATTAAAACATTTCAATAGTGATGTTAACAACCTTGAAATTAGTGTGTTTTATGATTCATGTGATCATAAAAGATTAAAAAGTCAGTTGTAGAGGTGGTTGTTCAGTGGTTGACGTGTAAAGGCCTTTAAAAGGCATAAAGTGATCATTGTAATGGTTGTTGATGGTTGAGGATTTAAAATACAAGCTCTTGACATTCAAAAATCTGTGTTTTTCTTCAAAATTTCTATATTTTTCCTATTATGCAGCACTATATAGTGACATGCAGCCATATTTTGATGTGAAATCATTTCCAGGTCGTGAAGATATGTGTTAGCTTTTATTTGAATCTGATTTGAGGGCTTAAGGCATTGATTTGAGTTAGTAAGCTTCATTTCTTTGCATACAACCTGGTTACCCTATTTTTGAGGGTTTTGTAGTCCAAACATGATATAAAGGGGCTCTTACACTTTTTGTGATTACTGTAGCTTGTGTAAGAGGCCCCATAGATACTGTTGTAATTGTAGGATGCATGAATAGAGCGTAGGATGAGAAATAAAGAAGGTATAGTTGCTGTCCTCAAGAGTTTTGTGAAGAAAAGCATGTGAAATGAGAGGTACTTTCTAGTTTGATGCTTGTTTGCTCCTTCATTTTCTATAAGAAGGATTTCAAAGCTAGAAGTACGGGTTAGCAAGTTAGATATTTTTTGGTCGAGTCTAGGTAGAGTTGCAGAGCAAATTGTAAAGTTCGATTGTTTTAAGGAAAATGCAATTTAGGTTTTGAGTCTTTCTGTAGTAGGTTTTGAATTCATGGGGATTTGATGTTTTATGCTTGTAGAATATGATATTTTTATTTAAATTAAAATTAATATACAACCTAAGTGGACCAAATACTTATTGATAACCATAAATCTTTGATATCTCTACCTTTTATATTCAACACATATGGACTAATAGTTGAACACAAAAAATCTATTTTTGTTATAAAAACAACACATAATTATTTAAAATACAACTTATATTCAACAAAAATGGACCAATAGTTGAACACTAAAACTTTTTGAAAATCCTTCACATTTAATGGGAAAATACATGTTATTTATTGTGCTCACCTTTTATATTTGTGATAGGACAAACTATTAATATAAATTTATCCAATGCTTGTACATTGCTACCCCAATTGTTGTACACAAGAACAATATTCTTTCACTATGATAACAATATTGCTCAAAGGACCTGGACCAATTGATGAGGACTTTAAAAAGTGTTGTACACTTTGGGCTCTGCAAGACCCGGGAGGGTGATCCCTTAATGTGTTTACAACCTTTGCACCAATATCATAAACAACATTAACACATAACAGATAATCCCATTGAATATCTCAACACAATAGGATAATATCGAATAAAATTGGTTGTTCACCGATAATATCAACTATGTGGAGCATGAGATAACTACAAAAAAATCCATAGTAAAATATAGTCATTAATTTGCAATTTGTAGCAAGCTCTAGGCAAAGACAAAAAATTATTGAACTACACAAACAAGTACAACTTAGATCAGTGCCATATATCCATTGTAGGAGTCAAATTCATAAGCATCTAAAGGTTTATAACAGATTTAATACATAACATATAAGATCCCTGACAATATTGCATTACAATTTTATCAGTATGCATTCTCACCCAACACTACTTATCAAATCCTTATACATAACATATCTGCCTATAATCCCATTCAAGCATTTTAATTAATTCCTTGAATTAAAGCGAAAATAAGGATTATACACAACACAACAATGAGATGAATGAAACAACCCTTAGTCATCTTATTCAAAATTCAGATATGCATGTACAGTGGAGAGACACGAGTTTGAATTTATCATTTCAACTCAAATGCTAATACTGTTATACAACATTAAATCCCCATGAATTCAAAACCGATTACAGAATAACTGAGAACCTAAATTGTATTTCTCTCTAAAACCATCGGACTTTACAATTTGCTTTGCAATTTCACCTAGACTCGACCAAAAATTATCTAACTTGCTAACCCGTACTTCTGGCCTTGAAATATTTTTTATAGAAAATGAAGGAGCAAACAAGCATCGGGCCAGAAAGTACACATGTCACCAGCCAGTTGGCACACCTGGTGATATTCCAAAAATTGTTACAACAACCATCACCTTGGAGAATATTCTTGCTCATCATGTCAACTGAGAAAAGTCAACACAACAACAAAAAACCACAAGAAACCCGTACCAAGAATGCCATCAAAGCAAAAATGGAAACCATTGTAACCGCAACATCCGATTTACCACATTAGTAGTCCATTCCTTTTACTCTTCCTCACTCAAATATTTAGTTACCTATTTCTGGTATTCTTCATTAGTCGACCAGTCAAAATTAATCACCTCATTCACCTTGGTATTATAAGGTGTGTATTTTACCGCTACCTGATTTGCATCTCTTTCAAAAGCTTCCAAAAATGAGCAGGTACTAATGATTTTATCCATACAACTCACCAACAAGTCATAAAATGACTCATCACAAATTAATGTAATTTGATCATTGATGACTTCACTTGCTTGATCCTGCCACTGCTGGAGTGACCTGATTTTCCCCTACTCATCAATTATATCTGGTAACAATGTGTTACCCCAATCATTAAAATTATTCACCAATTCCCTGATCTTCCTACTCAAATCATCTGGTAGGTCTGAAAACCTTGCAATGATTTAACCAACACTTGAGTAGGATTGAATGATTGGGGCCTATTATTTGTATCAAACCTTGAAGCCTTATACATGACATCCAAATCACTGGCCCTAGGGATCCAATTTCCAATCAATGGTATCACTACTTCCTGATCCCTATCAATATTCTTTATTGCATCTAACAACAAAGAATATAAAGAATGTATAGATAGCAATTTACTATCAACCTTTTCATTTAAATGCCTCAAGACAGTAGTAACAATCTCCTTTTGCTTTAAAAGACATCCCTCCTCACTTACCTTTAATGATGCCTGCAATTCATCAATTTTTTGCAAGAGCTGCTTCTTTGTAGGATCAATAGAGCACTATGTTTCTTCTTCAATTTCTTCTAAAGAAGGGGTGAGGGAAGGATTTTATCTGGGAGATCTTGGTGTGGAAACAATTGGAGAAGCAGGAGGCACTGACCCTACCGTGGAAGGTAATGTACTGGTTCCCAGAGCACTTGATGTCTCCCCAATCTGTTTATATTTAAACCTTTCCACCTCAGTCTACAACTCAACATTCTTCTGTTGCATCTTGTTGTATTCCTCAATCAAGAGGTTATACTTCTCCATTAGGCTCTTCTTTTCAGCCTCCTCCCTTTTAGTAGTCTTTTGGGCCAATTTGGCCACATTCACAGTCAAATTAGTGGCCTTAGTGGTTGAGGTCTTTGAAGCTCTTTTTATTATTAATCCTCCTCTGAAATTTGGATTAATATCAGAAACATCTGGTTTTCTCCCTTGTGGGGCCAATGCCCAAATTGCTAAGGTTTCATATTCTTCACTGAAAGCAGAGTCTTCAAGTGCTTCCCTAACTTCTTCTTCACTAGAGTCTTGCAAGGGATGCTTGGACTTTAGAATAGCATTAAATGCTACAACATCTGCAATGTCCCATTCAGGAAGAATCAATACTCCAACCTGACTCACCAGTTTTCTTCCTTCTTCACTAGTGATGTTCTTGAATTCTTCCATTAATTCAACTTTTACTTCCTCATCATTCTTCGGGTCCGACCTGTCAGGTCTTAGTTCTCTTCTCTTCTTACATTTATCCTAATATTCTTCATATTTCATCCTCCATACCAATTGCAATGATACATGAGTTTTTACAAATTTATTGTCATCTAGAAACTCCTTGCATGCTTCCATTCTTGCATCCTATACACTTTTTCCTTTCATATCTAAATCAAATAAAACCAATTCAGCTAGCCTAGGATGGGAAGGCATACCAACTTGCATGTCTTGATCAGTAACAATGATTTCATCCATCAGATCTTACTGTGGTTGATCAATCTTTTATCTCTTATGGCTTGGATTAGATGGTGGTGATGGGGGACTGTCTTCTGGTGATGATTCTAAATCAATAATTTTGATTTCCCCAGGCACTTTGAATTTTGGACCTAGTTGTAAAGACACCTTCATTATTTGCTTTCCTTTTCTGTCCACTTCATCTTCATCACTTCTGCTATCCTTTTTCCTCATATAAATGGGCCACCTTTCTATAGGCTGATATGTTGGCCTTGTTTCAATTGGTTTGGCACCCTTTTCTTGTACACCCAAACTTAGTTCTAAGTTTGTCTTTTTTGTCCTCAATGTGCCCATAATTTCCTTGAAGTTCTATATTAGAAAGTCAATCTTCTTATGGTATGGATTGAACTCCAACAATGGATCATACTTTAGATCCATCTTATGCACAATATCTAATAGTTTATCATAAGCTATCCATTTCTCCTTGTTCAACTCATGCCTATTTATATCAAATTCATTTCTGATCAAATCGTTAGGAAAGTTGAACTCATGCACAAATTTTCCAACCTTTATTATTTTTCTGAAAAGAGCAAAGAAACCCTCAGGATCATGCTGAGGCTTTAGACCACACCCCAAATGGTAATCATCAAAGAATTTCTCAAAATGTACCCAACCTCCTTTTGAAAAGGAAAAATCAGACACCACTATATAATCGGGGAAAAATGTTCCCTTACCCCTCCCTGTGAGGTTGTCCTCATGGATACAACCTATTTTCCACATAACTTCTGCAAACCCCACTCTTGGTGGCACATTGTATGGCAGTATATGGGGGGTTCCTTGAAAACTGTATACTCTCAAAGCAGTGTTGATTGGGTATGGGATAATGTCACCCCAGTTATGCCAAACTTTCAATTCTGGATTCCTCCTTTTTGGCCTAAGGAAATCATGCAATTCCTCAGGGATCCTGTGTACATTCACCATCAGTCTAGCCCTCAATCTAGAAGCAAAGCAATTGTCAAATTGCACATAACTGGTGCTTTCTTTATTGCAAGATAAATCTGCAACCCATAATTGTATTGGCAATCTTTCTCCATCAACTAATTGCCTTAATTCCACCTTTTCAAAGAAAAAGTTAGCATTCTTGAACAAGAACATATGCATCAACATAGAATACTAGAAGAATTGAGTGCCAGTATCATTGTTCTGCAACTTTGACAACCCTTCATGTATCCTCTCAACCAAGAAAGAAGCAAAGTCATATGTCACAGAGAAGTTAGGGTGTTGTATTTGCACCCCCATGAACATGTATGCAATAGGCATCACCGCACCAAGACTGAAACCCAAAATCTGACACAATGAATATAAAGTGGCCAAGAAATTATTTGCAAAATAGTTTAATCTGAAAGGTTCCTGGTCACTGGGGCTGATATGAAATCGTGAACCTCCTGCCCTAGCCAGATGAGGTGGAAGCCACTTAGCTCTAAAAAGAGACTTCAACTTTGCATATTCCTACTTCATTTCCTGAAGATTGATAGGAACCAAATCTTCACTCGGTTCACTCAAGTCAAAAATCTGTTGGACCTCTTCTCTATTAATGCTCAACATAACCTTTCCATCATTATTCCTGATTACCCGTGTGACAGCGTCATATCTTGTAGCCACTGCCCTAAGTAAGTCTATGTTAGGGAACACGTTTGGGACCACCAGCTTTCCCAAATCATACATCCAACCATTTGAAAAGGGTTGAGGAAAATTCCTCTGTCCATACCATAATCTGAACATTTCCAAGCTTGTGAGAGGAACCCTAGCATTGACAATGTTAGAGCAATTATATACTAACCCTTCCCCTAGGTTTTTTCCTCGCATTAGAACCAATCCCTTCTTCCTGTCATTCGTTGAGCAGGGCAATTGATCCCAGAAATCATCGTACATGTTTCTTTTTAAATAGTCAACTTGGCCAAAATGTTGCTTTGGCGGTGCTATCTTGGACAAACTAGGGTCTTTTTACAATTTCACACTTCGAATAGCTAGGACTAACCAGAGATAGGAAATTACAGAACAAAAAAATGCAATTTCTCACAACTATAATTAAACTATAGCCCTAACACGTTTATCAACAAGCTCAATGACAAGCACAACAAATCTTTTCCCAAATTCAAGTGCAGAATGATTAGGAAGCACAAAAATTAACTCATGACTTTGTTTGCAAAAGTCCCAAATTCTGGCTGTAGAGATTCACAACTTCGCTTTTGGCTCTGAAACTGCTCCGCAAAATACTTGAATGCTTTGTGATACAAATAAAATAGGAGAATTGATTTTATCTCGATCAAATCATGCCTGCAAATGTCTCATCCGCCATTAAATCTCACTCGCGCGTTGCACGAACGACTCCAACCATATTTGATGCAGATTTAAATTTTAACCATCCACGTGGCAGTCGCCTGTGATATCACAATCAGTAAAGATCCTGCAACTTTGGATCACGCGATGGTGGGAAATTGCAGATCTTGAGCATTCATGATCTTGTTCCTTCAACATAGTCGCCAGCCTTATTATTAACCGTCGAGCAACTTTTTCATCAAGATTATAACATATCTGCTGATTTAAAACATGTGCACTTGAAGAACACTTTAGTAACCCGCCTTTTAATGTATTAAGGCCAGATTAATTTACCACAATATTTCCTTCATTCCTTCGGCTTCATCAGATGAGACACATGATCTCAGCCGTTCCCCACCATCCTGCGATGACCCCACCAGTCGATCACGATATCACAGGCGAGCGCCACGTGTACTGGGCCCTCTCCCATAATAATTTTTTTTATTTTACAAAGGGACAAGTTCGCATGGCCGTAGATCAATCATCGTGTGATCTCAGCTGCTCCCCACCATCCCGCGATGACCCCACCAGTTGATCATGATATCACGGGCAAGCGCCACGTGTCTCATCTGGTGAAGCCGAAGGAATGATAAATACTTTGATGCGTCTTTAATACATTATGTCACGGGTTACTAAAGCAGTTATAAGATGCATGTGTTTTAAATCAACGGAGAAGTTATAATCCTAGTAGAAAGGTGCTTGATGTTCCTTTATCTCT
>VDFB02121684.1:17635-61122 GCA_007258455.2 Sequoia sempervirens | reverse complement strand
ATCATGGAGTACATGTTTTTTGTTCCCACAATTCAAAATAAACCAAAGAATTAGATGGATCACTCTGAATTTTAGGTGAGCAATTTCCAATTGAATTTTTTTTTATACAAAAATTCTACAAAATTAATGTATCAAAAAAGAATAATGAATTGGTGTACAAATCATTGTTGAAGCAAGAGAGAGAGAAAAGGTTGCAGATTCAAATAGAAAAGTTACAAGCAGATCTATAATTTATGAGAAAGCATAGAGGAAAGCGTTAAATAACAAGAGAAATGAATTAGAAAAAAAGAGTTAAAAATGCATCTACATCTACAAGTGGAGAGGATAAACAAATAGAGGTGGAATTGAATGAACTGAAGTAAAGGTTAGATGAGAGAAAAAATAAATATGATGATGAAAAATCCACTTCATAAAAGTTAAAACAAAACCTAGTGAAAGAAAAACATTGGGAACAAAAATTGGAGGAAAAGAGAAAAAAATAGTGAAAGATTGGTGGCAAAGTTGAGGGAAGCAAAAAATGAAATAAACTCTAGTCAAAACAAGTTAACTGCATTTTGTAGAGAAACAATGAGGCATATGAAACAAAAGAGCTAGGAGGAAATAATGCAAAGGATTGACCATTTGTGTGAATTGTTTTAATCGATTGATGATCTGATAGTACATAATAGGAAGCTCAAGAAACATTTACTTGAAACAAAGATGTGATTTCAACAGAGAAAATTACAAATCAAATTTTGCAAATAGTCTACAAAGCCAGTGACAATGAATTGGTATCCAAATGAATTAATGACCAAATTGATGCCTCAATGAAGGTATCATCTATCATTCAAAAGTGTTTGAGAATACTTGAAACAGAGGAATTTATAGATCAGGTTGCAAAAATGATGAATAAGTTGGATAAAAGGGTAAGGAATTTGATAGAGCATGGTTTACCAAATTATTTTAATACAACTAAGGATTCATTGAAAGGATGATTTAGAAAGAAGATAGAGGATACAAGGATGATTGATTTGGACCAAATTTCAAAACCTAAAATGAGTGAACTCATTTGGGATTCCATCAAACCACCCATAACCTTGAATGTAATCCTTCTTGATTGAAAGATCTACCAAGTTCCAATTTCAACTGCTGAATTGAGTTAAAAATTTCAAGTCGACACTATCGCTACAACAAATGGTCTCCATTAGTGAACAATCAAGCATGCTACAAAAAGTTTCACAAAATGATTTAATATTATGAGTTTCCAACTCAACTTTGTGTAGAGTTGTCTCTCTTGAGAAATATTTGCATTGCATCTATGTATCCCTTTCATTTGAAAAATCAATAAAAAATCAAATTCAATAATTTGTTCAATTATTTAGCTATTTATTTGCTCAATTGAAGAAAAACTTTATTTCTACTACTAGATACAATATATCGACATTAAACGCATTACATGTTGTATAAGCAATCGTTGTTAATATGTTATTAAGTATTGAGTTGAATGATGAATCGCTGAGTACATGCAAAACTTATCAGTATGACACAATTAAAATATGAAATCATTAATAATATGTTAATTTATTCAATCTAATTCATAATTTCATGAAATGCAATATAAAATATCATCAACTACAGTTTGGAACATAAAATGTAGTATAAAATTTAAGTACCTAGAAATTGTTAAATCCCTGGACAACAATTAAAATTTAGCATCTAGATTCTGCATTAGAAATTTGGAACAGTGGAAAATAGTAGTGCATTAATTTATTCAATCTGATTCATAAATTCATGGAATACAATATAGAATATTGTCATAAAAAATTTGGAATATGATTCATGAAATGCAGTATAAATACCTAAAAAATTGCTAAATCCCTTCCATTTTCCAATTCACCTCTTGGTCCTCACTCTAACAATGAGATTGAGAGTCGTCTTGACTTTGAGTCTGGTCTTCATTTTCTTCACCCTGCGTACATCTTCTTAACTACATCTCAAGTTCAACATTCATTGTGTCATTGTCATTTGTGCCACTACCACTAAGGTTTGAAGTGTTGCATAACCATCTTCTTTCACATATGGACTTACAAATTGTGAGTTCCCTTTGAAAAGGAAAACTTCAAACATTGTACCTAGTTGTATACATCCTCAAATAATTTTTCAAATTCTTGTCTAGTTTGTTTCTTATCTTTGATTTCAAAAAGTCAAATACACTAAAAACTCTCTCATCCTCCACCAACACCAATATCATTGTTTGATGTAAATCAAAAAGTTTGAAATATTTCAATAATAAATCACATAATATTTCACTCTGACCAAAGGTTACCCAACTCCTTGTTATTGATTTTTCTTGCATGGGATTCTCTATGGAATCAAACTGGTCAATCATACTTGTTGCAGAATGGAGAGCATGTTCTCTAGGCTTAGTTTCATTTATAATTCCTTCTATTTTCTATCCATTGTATTCTGAACTTTTTGAAAATTGTTCGACCAAGGTAATTACTTTTTATGAAAAAAATCTAGGTTGTGATGTTTGCTCGGGATCCAAAATTAAGGATACACAATAGATGTGGCTTCAAGTATTTTATCTTGAGTGAATTGTTCATAAATCTTTGAGGAAAGATAATTTGTAGTTGATTTTAAAATACCCCTTATAGACTTAACAATGTTAAAAAATTCTTTTGTAATAGGTGCTTATCTAGTAGAGTGCCTAACCATCGTACAATAGTGCATTGGTATCTCAAATCCACATACAAAGACACATACCTTATTGCAAGTATGTTGTTGGTGTTGTCATTGATATCAATAGTTGGTCATTGATGTCAACAATATGAAGATGGTTGGTGTTGTCAAGTGCTTGTGCTAGTATGAATGTGTTGTGGTGCTATCACTAGCATTGTCATTGTTACTTGATGGATAAGAGTTGCAATTGTAGTAAGTTCACTTGGTTTCCAAGTGCTTTTGAGAAAATTTGAATAAAAGAGTGTGTAGTGTGACAAAGATGTGTTCAATGTTGTGCTCTGAATTTCTTCATGGTTGAAGATATGATTGTGTAGTTTGGATATGATGATCAGAGGTTTTCAGAGGTTCTATATCCAAAGTTTCAGGTTCTAGATCATTCTGAAGTGAAAGTTGTGTTTGATAATTTGTTTGTTTATATAGAAGGTTATCTAGGAGAAATGAGTTTGCTCCACATTTCTCCACAATAAGGTTTCTTGGCTCGCGGATTTGGGAACATGCTTATATTGTCTCTAACTTACTTTCGTTGAGGTTTTAGGTCCTGAGGTGTTCCATAAGGTTGTTTAGTAAGTTGTGTTATGTGGTAGTATGTTTGGTTGCATAGAATGATGGTGTTCTCAATTTTAGGTGGTTGTGGTAGAGTTGTAGAATAATATGATTATGTTGGAATATTTTGAGATGTTTTGTGGATGCTATGAAGTGTTGTTGTGTGGTCTGCATGACCTAGAGAAGCATGTATGTGGTCTCTTGTAATGGTAGTTTAGGTTTGGCCGACCTGGCGTGCTAGCACTATTTGCGAAGGTATCTTGTGGATTGTGCATGTTTTGAGTAATGTGGTGACATGGATTTGGGTCCTAGTTAACCATTGGTGTGGTTGTTATTCAATTATTTCCACCGTGGAGGTGTTTTGTGCCAACCTATTTTCGTGTTGCACATTTTAGGTGCATACGTTTCATTAAGGTCAACCTAATTGAGATTGTTTAGGTTGTGGATGGTATAAATGTAAGGTGAATTGTTGGAGATGAGTGTGGATCTATAGAAGGTGTGCAAAATATGAAAATTTGATTAAGTGTAGTGATCTGAGTGAAATCTTAATTCCTATGACTCTGAAGCAGTGAGAAGAAGGGTCGACATTTTCAGTGTGCTTGAAATTGTTGGAGGCAGTGAGCCAAAGGTTGCAGACGACATAAAGTTTTAGTGGTGGATTTCTCTTGTTGCCTTGAGATAGTGAATCTCTCTGTAACATTCTTCTTTTATCTTATTTCTTCTTGGTAGTGAGCCACCTGACAATGAGCCTTTCTTCTTTTTCTAGGTAGTGAGCCCTTGGCGGTGAGATTAATTGTATTCAGTATTGTAATTCATATATATGTGAGCTAATACTCACCATGGTTTTTACCTTCTTGGGTTTTCCATGTAAATATGGCATTCTTATACATGTTGGATGTTTTTGCATTACTATTTCATATGTTTACATTCTGCTAATGCATGATAAGGGTTTAAGGGCTAGTAAGGGTTTTGATGTAGATGGGGGATTGAATGTTTTTAATGTAAAACTGATTCACCCCCTCTTAGTTGCCTTGTGCATCTAAAAATTGGTATTAGAGTTTTGGTTCCTTAGAGAAAGCTTAACTACTTGAGGTATATCCAAATGGAACACAAGAAGGGTGTCAAAGCTCCTATGTTCAATGAAACAAAATATAATTACTGGAAGGCTATGATGGAATCATTTCCAGTCTCTCTTGGATTTGGTGTTTGGAAGTTAGTTGAAAAAGGATACACTATGCTAAAAAAAGGAATATGAAATAAATGGTAAAACAAGGAATGCTATTCTAAGTAGTCTCTTTGATTTTGAACTTGGAAAAGTGATAAGTATGAAATCTACTAAAGATGTCAATACAAAATTGGAGAGTATCTATGAAGGTGATGATAAAGTCAAGCAAGCAAAGATGCAAAACTACAAAGCCAAATTTTAAACCCTAAGGATGTTTGAAGATGAAGATATTATTGCCTACATGCTCAGAGTTGATGAAGTTGTCAATGAAATCAATGGTCTTGGTGATAATTTGGAAGAAAGTGAAGTTGTCAAAAGGTAATAAGAACTATTCTTCAAACTTATAGTTCTAAAGTTTTTGTTATTGAGGAAGCTCAGAATTTGGATAATTATTCTAGAGATCAAATGTTTGATGCTTTAATTTCTTATGAATGGAGATAGTTTGGTCAAAATGCTACAAATAAAGAAACTGCCTTTAAAGTTTACAAAGTAGAGAAGGATGATGAATCAGATCTAGATGATCTTGATGACATGGAAGCAAATTTTGTAAGGAGATTGAAAAGGGAACTAATAAATAAAAAGGTAAGTTACCCTTTAAATATTTCAATTATGGAAAGATAGGTCATTATGCTTCTAAATGTCCAATCAAATTTTCAAATGATAAACCTAAGGATCATAAAGGAAAAATTGTCAAGAAGAGTTATTATGTTGAAAGAGACAATGGTGTATCTGATGATGAAGAATTTGACTATCCTAATGAGGATAGTGATGAATGCTTGTTCATGGCTCTAAAATTTGGAACTAATTATGCTAATCCTAAAATATGTGTGAAGGAAAGTGCTCTGATTATAGGTAATAATATTGAAGGAACTATGGTGACTACTTTTCATGCAAGAGAAGAAATAAAGATAATTGATAGTGGATGCTCAAATCATATGACACTTGATAAGAGTAAGTTTTTTAAACTTCAAAATTATGATGGTGGTCTTGTTAAATTTGGTGATGATACATCTGCTAAGATTTGTGGAAAATGTTCAATTAGTTTTGATTGAAAGCATAAAAAATATGGTGTTCTTTATGTCAAGGGTCTCTAACATAATATTCTAAAGTGTAGGAAAAATGTGTAGTAGAGCATACAATCTTATGTTTCAGGATGGTGGTTGTGAAATTAGGAAAGGAAGATCTAGAACTTTGGTTGCTGCAAGGACAAGAATAAAAGGTAATGTTTATCAACTCAAAGGTAGTGGTGCTAAATGCTTTATATCTCAAATCAATGAAAGTTGGATATGGCGTAGAAGATTGGGTCACATCAATTTTTATAGCCTAGTGAAGATCAATTCTACTAATGTTGTGAGAGATTTTTGAAAGATTACAAAGCCTATCAATGCAATATGCAAAGAATGTCAAGTGGGAAAGCAAACAAAGAAGAGGTTCAAGAAAAAATAATATTCTACCACAGGTCCTTTGGAGTTGGTCCATACAGACAGGTATGTACCTACTAGAATAAGAAGCTCACATGGTCATAGGTATTTCATGCTATTGATTGATGATTATTCTAGAATGACTTGGGTGACATTTATTAAAGAAAAATTAGAAGCTCTAGATAAGTTCAAAGAATTTAAGTTTATGTTTGAGAATGAAATGGATGTGAAAATCAAGTGCTTAAGGTTTGATAGAGGTGGTGATTTCACCTCCAATGAGTTAAATAGTTTTTGTGAAGATCATAGAATTACAAGGCATTTGTCAGCTCGTAGAACTCCTCAACAGAACATAGTTGTGCAGAGAAAAAATAGAGCAATTTAAGAAGCTACTAGGACTATGACAAGGAAAGAAAATATACCAGATTTCTACTGGAAAGAAGAAATTCATACTGCAATCTACATTCTTAAGGTCAGGCAAGAGTGAACAATTCAAAGACTCCCTATGAGTTATGGCATGGAAAACCACCTATTGTGAAATATTTCAAAGTTTTTGGAAGTAAATGCTATATCAGTAGAGATGAAGAAAACTTAAGAAAGTTTTATGCAAGATCTGATGAAGCAATATTCCTTGGATACTCTACAATAATTAAGGCCTACCAATGCTCTAATTAAAGGCTAAAGAAAATTGTTGAAAGTGCAAGTGTTAAGGTGGATGAAGAACCACTGTAGAGTTCAATACTGATAGAAGGTTATGAATATGATGAATCCCCTTGTAGTGAAGAAGAAAAGGATGAAGAGAAGGAAAAAGGGATGATAGTTGAAGAGGAAGAAGCTCCATAAAAGATCCTTAATACTCCTAAGTATGTGCAGAAGAATCATTCTAAAGATCAGATAATTGGAGATAAGAGAAAAGGTGTTTTGAAAAGGAAGAAAGTAGCTATGATAGAGGAACAAGTAAATTTTTATTTACTTTCAAAGGTGGAACCTAAAACTATAATTGAGGCATGCAAAGATGAGAATTGGATCAAGGCTATGAAAGAGGAATTGGAATAGATTGAGAAGAATCAGACTTGGGAATTGGTCCCAAGATCGCAAACAAGAATGTGATAGAAACTAAGGGTTTTAAGGAAAAAATTGAATGAGGATGGAAAGGTTTTCAAAAACAAGGCTAGACTTATGTGTAAGGGCTACTCACAAGTAGAAGGAATAGATTTTGAGGAGACATTTTCTAGTGGCAAGGGTGGAAGCCATCACAATGTTTTTGGCTTTTGTAGCACATAAAGAAATTCAAAGTATTAGATGGATGTAAAGTTTTGTATTTTGAATGGTGAGTTGAAGAAGAGGTATGCTGAACAACTAGAAGGATTTCAATTATTAGATGATGTTGATATGGTTTGTAGATTGAAGAAGGAATTGTATGGACTCAAACAAGCTCCTAGAGATTGGCATGCAAGGTTAGATAAGTACTTGTTGTAGCAATGATTGAAGAAAGGTACTGTAGATAGCAACCTATAATTCAAGGTTGAGGGAGAATAAATCTTGATTGTGGTAGTGTATGTGAATGAGATTATCTTTGGAGGAAATCAAGGTATGCACAAGAAGTTTTAAGAGGAAATGTAGAAAGAGTTTGATATGTCAATGCATGGGGAGATGAATTTCTTCCTTGGATTACAAATTAGTCAATTAGAAAAAAGTTATTTTCATTTCATAGTCAAATTATGTCAAGGAAATGTTGAAGAAGTTTGGAATAGAGGATTCTAAACCAATATGTACTCCTATGGAAATTGGTTATAAATTGAGATAAAATGATGAATCACCTAAGGCTAATCAAAGAAAATATAGATTAATGATTGGTGGATTTCTATATCTAACTGCTACTAGACTGGATATCATGAATGCATTGTGTCTTGTGCAAGATTTCAAGATCCCAAAGAATCTCATGTTGCAGTAGTGAAGAGGATATTTAGATACTTGAAGGGCACTTCAAACTATGGTTAGTGGTATCCTAGGGATATGATTTCTCCTTGAGTGCATATACAAATGTTGATTCAGAAAGTTCTACAAATGAAAAAAGAAGTACAAGTGGTGGTGCTTTCTTTCTTGGAAGCAAATTGGTTTCTTGGTTGTGTAAGAAGCATGATTTAGTGTCATTATCTAATGTAGAGGTATAGTATACTGCAATAACATCATGTTGCACACAAGTGTTGTGTATGAAAAAAATATTGAAGGATATCAGAGTATCATATGATGAACCTATTTGTATCTTATGCGATAATACAAGTTCTATCAATATCTCAAAGAACCTAGTAATGCATTAAAAAACAAAACTTATCTCTATCTGGTATCACTTTCTAAGAGAGAAATTGGAAAAGAATGAAGTGATACTAGAGTATGTGCCTACAAAAGATCAAGTTGCATATATCTTTACAAATGTTCTTCCTAAAGATACTTTTGAGTATCTTTGACAAAAGTTAGGGTTTATTGCCCCTCCTTTTAACTAGATGCATAACTTGGTGCATCTATTCGGGAAGCATTTCAAGATAATTTTTTGGTCCTAGATTGATGTTGGAAGCTACCTCTCAGGGGGAAATTAGGTAGTAGTGTTGTTGGTTGGTGCAGTCAGATGGAACATATTTTGTGCCCCTAAGGGAGAGAGTGCAAAAAAGTGAGTGCAGTGGAGAGAGAGTGAAGTTGCTTGTTGGTGTTGAAAGTAGTGTCAAAGTGGTGTATGCATATGTTAAAAGGGAAAAAGAAAAAAGAAAAATTATATGCAGATGATGTGTGAAAGATGTAGGTTTTTCCCTTTGATTGTTGTCAAAGGGAGAGAGAGAAAACGAGTTTAATGTAGGAAAGAGAGTTGGATGAGTTTATGGCCCTTTTCCATTGATGTCAAAGGCGGAGAGAGTTGGTTGAAAAACTATAGTACAAAGGAATATTGCAGGAAAAAAATAAGGTATGAAAAACACAAGGGGAAAAAGTGTTCACAAGAGAATGCGAGAATAAAATAAATCCTTAGGTAGGGGGAGAAGAAGTCTGTGAAGTAGAAGTAAAAGAGAGAGCGTGAAGAGTAAGAGATACTCCAGTCAGGGGGAGTGTTGTTTTTTGTAGGGTTGTTGTTGGTTGCTTTTGTTGTTGATGGTTTTTCAAAGAGCTGGTGTTGCCATTAATGACAAAGGGAGAGATTTTTGCAAGTATGTTGTTAGTGTTGTCATTGAAGTCAACAGTATGGAGATGGTTGGTGTTGTCAAGTTCTTGTGCTAGTATGGGTGTGTCATGGTTTTATAAGAAGGTGTTGTGGTGTTGTCGCCAGTTTTTTCATTAATTCCTTGATGGATAAGAGTTGTAGCTATAGTAAGTTCACTTGGTTTCCAAGTGCTTTTGAGAAAATATGAATAAAAGAGTGTGTAGTGTGATAGAGGTGTGTTGAGTGTTGTTCTCCACATTTCTTCATGGTTGAAGATATGATTGTGCAGTTTGGATATATGATGATTAGAGGTGTTTAGGGGTTCTATATCCAGATTTTCAGGTTTTGGATTGTTCTATAGTGAAAGGTGTGTTTGAAAGTTTGTCTATCTATATAGAAGGTTGTCGAGTGGAGAAATGAGATTATTCCACATTTCCCCACAATAAGGTTTCTTGGCTTGCAAATTTATGAATGTAATTATATTGTATGTAACTTCCTTCCCTTTAGGTTTCAGGTGTTGAGGTGTTCCAAAAGGTTGGTTAGTAACTTTTTTTTTGTGGTAGTGTGTGTGGTTGCACAAAATGATGGTGTTCTCAATTTTAGGTGGATGTGGTAAAGTTTCAAAATATTCTGGTAATGCTGGAGTATTCTGAGATGTTGTGTGGATGATATGAAGTGTTTTTGTGTGGTTTGTGTGACCTAGAGAATCATTTATGTGGTTTCTTGTAGTGTTAGTTTAGGTTTGGATGACCTAGCATGCTAGCGCTATTTGGGGAGGTATCTCGTGGATTGTGGATGTGTTGAGTAGCGTGGTGATGTGGATTTGGGTCCTAGTTAACCCTTTGTGTGTTCTTCCTTCACTTCTTTCTACCGTAGAGGTGTTTGGTGCTGACCTATTTTGGTGTTGCACATTTTAGGTGCATACGTTTCATTGAGGCCGACCTAATTGAGATTGTTTAGGTCATGGATGGTATAAATGTAAGGTGAATTGTTGGAGAAGAGTATGAATCCATAAAAGGTGTGTGAAAGATGAAAATTTGATTAAGTGTGGTGATTTTGAGTGTGAGCTTAATGCCTATGAATTCAAAGTAGTGAGTAGAATGGTCTACATTTTAAGTGTACTTGAAGCTGCTAGAGGCAATGAGCCAAAGGTTGTAGATGACATAAAGTTTTAGTTGTGGATTTCTCTTATTGCCTTGAGATAGTGAATATCTTTGTAATAGTTTGGTTCTATCTTCTTTCTTCTTAGTAGTGATTCACTCGGTAGTGATCCTTTCTTATTTTTATAGGTAGTGAGCCCTTAGTGGTGAGCCTAATTGTATTTGGTATTAAAATTCATATATGTGAGCTAGTCCACACCATGGTTTTTCCCTTCTTGTGTTTTCCACTTAAATCTAGTGTTCTTATGTGTTGGATGTGTTTGCATTACTGTTTCATATGTTTACATTCTACTAATGAATGGTTAGGGTTTAAGGGCTAGTAAGGGTTTGAATTTAGATGCGAGATTGAATGTTTTTAATGTACAATTGATTCACCCCCCCTCTCAGTTGTCCTATGCATCTAACATAGCTTCCTTCTTGCATTAAATTCTAAATAATTTTTAGGATTATTCAAATCTATAATTAACTATCAACTTATAAATTTTTGACTTTGAAATGGATAATCTGATAGATATAGATTATCGAGGGTCATGCATGTCATTCTATGTAGTTTAGTATATTCATAGATATACATAGTTATGTCTTAGGATTTTTCACAAGATTGTCCATTTCATCTAGCATGGGGATATGAGCAAATAAAGTTAAGAGTGAATCTATATTGCTTAACCTAAGTAAGAGGTCAGGAGCTTTGCCTATTGTGTGACAATGTTTGTACATTACTCCAATCAAGGATCAATATTCTAAAAAAATCCATTGTGCTCGTCCATACAATGAGATCCACCTCATATCAACATCCTTAAGAATTTTGTTTCCTCCTATTATTCCCTTAGCAAAGTTTTGAAATTTCGCAAAACTTTTGGGACATCGAGAGAAGTATGCATAGAGCTTGCAAACTATATTTTCAACTTTTGATATTAGAGGAAAATTTCTTACAATTTTAAATGCTAAATTCATTCTTTAGGCCATATAGTGAATGAAAATCATGTATGGTGAACAAGTAGTTTGTAACTTTACGCAAAGACCATTCATGTGATCATGCATTAGATAAGCTCCATCAACTCCTACACACACAAACATTTTGGAAATTGTGAAGTCATCCATACCTCCAATTTCATTCAAAGATTTTTTAACTACTTCAAATAGATTTTGTGATTTCAAACTCTCCTTCATTTTATGAACATTGAGTAGATGAGGTTGGAGGATGTATGTTGGCGTAAAATATACACATGTATACATACCCAAGAAGTATTATCTACCATAGTAACTTCATCTAAAGATAATACAATGAAGTTTGACTCTTTTAATTTCTCCTATAAATCTTGTTTTTCCACCTCAACAAGATAACTTGTCTATTCCTATCCAATGTTTATTGACCAATGTGTGCTAGGAAAGTGAGGAACACCCAAAAAAATAATAAATTATTATAATCTAGGTAGTCTATCATAGGATATCCTCTGGATAAAATATGAAAAACAACACTCATTTGAAATTTTTTTGGTAGTTGTGCTTCTACCATTATCTTTCTAAATTTAATTTCAATTGAACCTCCACATGAAACAAGCTTCGCCATTCTTTGCATATCATCATCATATTCTAGGGCATACTTAACATGAGGATATTCTTACTTTGATTTCCATCTTACTATTGATTTTTCCTTTCCGTCTATGATTTGTTTTTCATACACTTTACCAATATGATTTTCTATGGTGTCAAGCTTTAGTTGCAACTTCTTGTCTCTTTTA
Source organism: Sequoia sempervirens (assembly GCA_007258455.2). NCBI lineage: Eukaryota > Viridiplantae > Streptophyta > Pinopsida > Cupressales > Cupressaceae > Sequoia > Sequoia sempervirens. The sequence continues at coordinate 49,126 of VDFB02121684.1, read as the reverse complement.
TATTTCTAACTAAAAATATTACACTTGCATTCTATTGGAGGTTCATCTTTGTTTGCATTCTCCACTATTTTAATGAATGGGTACTTTGACACCCAATAAATCTAAAAAATTCTTTGTCATATCCCACTCGTGCCCTATTTTTTATTTTTCTTTTCTTTTCCTCTTCCTTACACAACAACATCATCTATGGTGCCAACATTTTCATCCAGGTCAACAAACTCATTCTGGCTAACTTGGGTATCCCTTGGAACATCTTCTACAGTATTTTCATCCTCATCTGACTCAATTAACTCAATCCCATCTTCTAGTGAAGCATTGATAATGCATTCTTCATTAATATTTGGTACAAGAGTTGATGATGTAGTTCCATCTTGATATGATGGATCAAAAACATTTCCAAAGTAAGAATTTATGGTAACTCCATGTTTTGGGTGTTTTGATGGCCTCCCTTCACCACCCTGAGGAGTCTTACTCTTGTTGCACTTGCTGCTCAACATCTTGATCTCCAACAAAATAAAAGCTGAAAAAAATGTCTTCTTGTTTAAGGACATAGAATATAGAATCTAGATCCCATTCCCTACCCAATATCATCTTTAAGATTGAAGCAAGAATGTAAAATAGATAAAAATATTATAACACTAAAAATGATCACCTACCTTTAAGTTTTCATTGACTTGCTATTCATTAATGCAACAATTCCTATAGTTGTAAGTTTGTAACTTTCCTATGATCAAGGTTCCAAGTCCAACTTCCGAATCGAGAGATCACAAGTTCAAAACTGAACAAAATGTATAAGAATAAATCAGAGTTTTGATTACATTTATATCAATCCATATTTGGTGAATTATGTAGGATTTCTAAATGGTATAGTAAAAAATTTGGTGAATCCCACATGATTATACAATGATACATTTAACTATTGGGTGAATCAAACCTCAACATAACACACATGTTGTAATTTTCAAGGTGATTATGGCCATATGATTAGCATGAAGTTATCATAGTATTGGCGAAATGAATGGACTCATGCAATTATTTTTTAACGTAATTGGAAAGATGTGTCCTCAAACATAAATTTTTTAATGTTATTGGCGAAATGGGTCCTCATACACAATTATTTGTAAACTTCATTGGTGAAATGGGTCCTCACATGTAGTGAATACTTGATGATGTTGGTGAAACGTGTCCTGATACATAGTGTCATTTTAATATTATTAGCAAATATGTGGGTGATTTAGTACATGCTTTTGAGATTCCAATTAAAAATATTAATTAGTCCGTTGGAAACATAGTTTGTTGTGACAAAAATATTAATTAAATATGTCTCATAAGATAAATCGATGACGAATTGAAATGCATTGGACCGATAATTTGTAGGATCTGAGGGATTTGGCCTCCCTATTGGTTGCAATATATTCACTAATTTTGACTTGGCCGATATGAACTATTCGCTAATTGGTGCAGATTCACCACTAAAAAGTCATTGTGCACTAGTGATGCAAAGAGAAGGAAGTAAAGAAAAACATGTACCAATAGAAGCAATTGAGTGTCCTTTGGAGGGCATGTTATGGTTTTATAAAATGAAAGTGTAGTTGAGAATGAAGATGATAATGTTGCAACAATAGAAGAGAAAGAGGTAAAAATTAAAATTTTAAGTTTTATTAAAGATGAAATACAAATAGAAGATATGGAAGGAAAAGTAGTGGTAAAGGTTGAGAAGTTTGAGAAAGAAATTGATTAAAAATAATAGGTTCCAAGAAAAAGGGAAAGGATTGAACATATTTTGGATAAAAAGGAAATGCACACACAACAAGGTCAAATATAGAAAGTATTTGGTACAAAGTGAAGGACTAGCACAAGATGATAACACATGGATTACATAATGGGAATTGAAGAAGTTGGATTGGGACAAGTAGTGCATGTTTTAGGAAAGCAACTCATAGGAGATGAGTTTTTTCAACCAAAGGAGAATGAGGCAACAACTTCTAGAGGTCATAAATTTTGACCTAGGAGTCTGATTAAGCTTTTAGCATTTTTTCAAATTTATTGTCAATTTATTTTTTCTATTTAATTTCAAACTCTTGCATGTAATTAGATTAGTAAGTTGACAATTAGTGTCGCTTTAATTAGTTCCAAATAATTGGCAACTTTCATAGGTCATGCATATAAGCATGATAAATTACAAAAAAAAAAGACAAGTTAAGAAACCTACTAAAATTTTCCAAAAAAGGTAATTTTTTCAAATTTTGCTAAAAACTGCCAAAAAAGATCATATTTGAATTTTTCTAAAAACTTCCAAAAAAGGTAATTTTTGGTTTTTACAAAAATTTCCAAAATGGTGATTTTCAGATTTGTACTTAGAGGGAAGTTTATTTTCATTTGTGGAGGTAGAATGGAATGAGGAATAAAGGAAAATTTTGAGAAGTATTTTGAGTTTTCTATATCTATTTTTTAATAGTAATTATAATTTATATGTTGTGAATTTTGGATGCATCATTTTCCCCTACTGTATATGCACCATTTCTTTCTGTTTGTGACAAGAATGTTGTTGTTCCTTCATCTATAGGTGCTTCCCTTGAGTCACTTTTGCAATTGTTTGTGGTGGAGGATCTATTGTTGATTCCTCTCCACACATCTCTCTTGCTATTGCTTCCCCTACTTTGGCTAGGAAGATTGTGATTCAATGTTCTTTGCCCCCCTATGGTGGTTTTGGGGGGTGGGGGAGGTTTTAAAAAATGAGTTGTATTTTCTTAGAAGGGTCTGATTTGTAGGTTTGAACAATTTTGACCTTGTCTTTGTGAACTCAATCGTTGGATTTTTTAGCATTGGCATCCTTTAATTGAAGGTACAATTTAAATTTACCTTTGTTCCAAGAAATACTTTTTTGTTGTTTTTTATTCTATTGAGGATTAGGATGTTTCCTTTGATGGTCACTCTTGGTTTTGGGGGAAACATGCCCTTCTACTGAAACATTGTGATCCCCTCTTTAATCACAACAACACAACAGGCAATTAGCGCCAGATTTTAGTGTATTTTGAGTACATGAATTGAACAATTTGGCTAGCGCTAAACTTGGCACAAATAGGCATGGTCAGCTCGGCACCATATTTTTTTTTGACATTGCCACTAGATTTAGCATTGGATTTAGCACCAGAAAATCAAAGTGCCTATGTTAGCGCCCAAAATAGCGTTGGGAAGTAATGACAAAAATTGTGCCAAAATTGGCGCCCAATTTGGCTTTCGATTTTTCTTCCATGTCTACTCCCATTTTTGCTTCTAGTTTTGCTTCCAATTTTATGTCCAGTTTTGCTTCCAATTTTTCCTTTAGGTTTGCTTCCAATTTTGCTTCCAAGTTTGCTTCCAATTTTTCTTCCAAGTTTTCTTTGGGTTTTGCTTCTAGTTTTGCTTCCGGTTTTGCTTCTAGTTTTGCTTATGGTTTTTCTTCCAAGTTTTCTTCTGGTTTTGCTTCCAGTTTTGCTTCCGATTTTGCTTCTAGTTTTGCTTCTGGTTTTGCTTCCAAGTTTTCTTCCGATTTTGCTTCCAATTTTTCTTCCAGCTTTGCTTTCAATTTTGCTTCCAGGTTTGCTTCTAGTTTTGCTTCTAGTTTTGCTTCCAGTTTTGCTTCTAGGTTTGCTTCCAGGTTTGCTTCTGGTTTTGCTTCTAATTTTGCTTCCAGTTTTACTTCCAGGTTTGCTTCCAGTTTTGCTTCTAGATTTTCTTCCAGTTTTGCTTCGAGGTTTGCTTCTAGTTTTGCTTCCAAGATTACTTTTTGTTTGCTTCTAGCTTGGCTTCCATTGTTGCTTCCTTTTTTACTTCTAAAAATGCTTCTTGTTTTGCTTCCATTTATTAATTTAATATGTTTTATTTCAATTTAATTAGTTAAATATATCGTTCCTCTTAAATAAATCATATGATTATAGAGTAAGTAATTTAATTATTTAACTCATATGATTACATAACAATATAATTATTGTAACATGATCATCATCTATAATTAAAACAAGTGAGTCAAATATCTATAATTTAATTGAATTTGACAACATCCATCCTAAGCAGTAAATTAAAATCATCATACTTAATAAATATTCATCCAAAAATCATCGACCACTTTTAATATATATAAATTGACAAGTCAATACTAATAAGATCATCATCATATATAACTAAAACAAGTGAAAGTAAAATATGCTAGTACATCAAAAACATGTCAAAATGATACATGTCCAATAGTCGACATAAGTGAAAATGATACATGTACAAATGATATAAATAAAATTGATAAATTTTGTAACTCAAATTGATATAAGTCAAGATGATACATGTCCAAATGATAGTGAAAATGATACATGTCAATATGATACAACTCAACAATATAGCACTATAGGCCGTGGAAATGATACAAATGATAGTAACCATGAAAAGAGTCATCATAACGATATATCAACAATCATCCATGATGTAGTCTATATGATCATGAATGCCACTGGTTACTATCACCAACTGTCTCATCACCATCATCACCATCGTGATCATCATCGTCGTCATCATCATCATTGTCGTCATCGTCATCATCATTGTCATCAGCCTCGATGTTTTGCATATTTGCATCATCATCATCCTCTGCCATGTGATTTGTACAGGTAGAACCAATATTTTGTGGATCTATATCATGTTGAGGATCAACTTGATCTTCTGGAAGACTCGTGTTTTGCAAAAAAAACATTTAAAATGAAAAGTTATTATTTATTTCATGCAATAATTTATTTTTCTGTTATATATCTAATATTACAACATATGAGATGAAACAATAATCATATTACATCATATCAAAGTGCACACACCATAATAAAATTTCAAAAAAGTTACAGCTAATACTAGTGAGTCAAGAGAAACTTCAGCTTTCAAAAACAAAGCCAATTAGGCTAGCAAACTTATGGATTAGGCCAACATTTAGTGGAAGAGGAAGAAAGATGACTAGAACTCTGGAGGCCCACCATAATGGATTTCAGTATTCAACCATGAGAGTAGAATAGAGAGTTGATATCATATATCAAAACATTAAGCATGCATTCTTCCAGCCAGTAGAGAAGGAGATGATTACTTTGCTTCATTTTCATTTGCATAACCATATCATGACATGGGAACCAAGAAGACCAAGGATGTTCAGTTTTATGTGGATGTAATGGATGTGGTCCAAACTTTAGGAGGGGAAAGAAGGTCAATGTATGATCCTAATGAAATTGAGGAAGAATAGCAAGAGAGGGATAGGAAAAATAAAATCAATACAGAGTTTCAAGGATTTGTCAAGCGAGTAAGAGAGCTATGGGAGTAGCCTCATCTAAAATATTTTGAACTAGAGTTTGATATACCATTTAGAGAGCTTGGTTTTTATGGAGTTCCTTTAAAAGCCTCTGCTTTTGTTGTTCCTACGGTAAACTGTTTGGTAGACTTGGTGGAATTACCTTTCTTAGTAATCGCTATTAGTGAGATTGAGAATTGTTAACCTTGAGAGAGTAGGACTTTGTAAAAAGGCATTTGATATGGCTATTGTTTTCAAATACTTCAAGTGGTATGTACTCTGCATGTGTTCTATTCCTCAATCTTTGCTTGATGGCACCAAGGAATGGCTGAACTCCATGGATATAAAGTATTATGAAAGCAAAATGAACTTGAACTGGCAGAAAATTTTGAAGACTATTGCTGATGATCCAGATAAACTTATTGAAGATGGTTGGGGATTTTCTAATATGGAAGATAGTGATTCTAATTCTGATAATTCAGAAGAGTTAGATCAAGGATACCCACCCTTTGATGTAGAAGAGGAATCAGAATCAAATGAGGAAGGTTCAGAAGATGAATCTCTTGTGGAGTCAGAGGAGGATGACGAAGAAGAAGATTATGAAGAGGAGGAAGGTAAAACATGGGATGAATTAGAAGTCGAAGCCAAAAAATGCAGATAAGGAAAAAGGAAACGAGTTTGATAGTGAAGAGGAAAGGCGACAACGAAAGGTAAAATCTACAAGGCAGTCTCAGGCACTTGATATTATAAATTCAAGAGGAATGCATGCCACAAGGCATAAAGTCAGATGAATTGAGTTCATGTGCATCTTTCTACTATTTATTCATGCACATAAAGGATCATCTTGTAATCATAAGATTTGAGCTCTATTTACTCATCCTACGTATCAATAAACAACTCAACACAAGAGATGCAAATTGACATATTAACACAACAATATCCAACTAAGTTATTGAAACTCAACTATTGATACCTTGTTCTCCATCCAAATTACAAAAACGTTCCACTTTTTGTTTTGGAACATATTATTTTCAAATTGATTTGGATGGTGGCCATATTTCTCCTCTTGTCAAAACATGGCACATGGACTAGTTAAACTAATTAATATGCAATCATTTACTTTTTCCAAGGAAATAAAAAAAATATATCATTTAACATGTATTAAATATACTTACAAATGTATAGATCAAGGCCTATAAACCTTTCTAGCCACTGCGATGCATAGCACGAAGTTTCTCAAGCCTAGCCTTGGAGGTCTTGTCTTGAAACATATACTAATTCAATTTAACTATGCATAAATAAAAGTTTGCTTTTACAAGCTCTCATGTTCTTTTACAAGCTCTTTCCATACTTTCACACTTACATCAATTGGCCTTCTTTTCCACCTTAGCTTAGGAGGGATTTTTTTATCTTCTTTGTTTGGTTGCACCGAAATCTTTTGTATTTTTGAGACATTCATAGCTTTATCTTCTTTACAGACCAACTTGTGCCAAAATCAATCTCCATGTCAATCTCATGTCCCTATATATATATTTTAAAATTATATTTCTTCTTTTAAATTTAGAAATAAAAAACTAAAAAGTCAAAGTCAAGGAAACAATGGAAACATTTACAAATCTATAAATTGACAATGAATTACCTCATTGTGGCCAGAGTCTGCTGACAATGCTCCCTTCTTCTATTGCTTGAAATTTTGAGGTGACCTAGAGAAAATTATTTTCGTCCAATCTGTGGAGGAAAACGAAGTACACACTATTAGGTATGAAATTTTTTGTCCAATTTATGGTATGAAAGTTTTGTTTTGTGGGAAAATATGTTCGCTGGGTTTTCTTAGTGTTGATAACCTAGGGAAAATATGTTTGTTGGGTTTGCTTAGTTTTGATAACCTAGGGAAAATATGTTTGCTGGGTTTGCTTAGTGTTGATAACCTTATCATGAAAACTCTTTCATAATCAATCTTGCTTGAATTTCTCATGGTATTGGTGACTATGGCGTGACTAGGAAAAACCAAGCGGTTTATTTATTTATTTGCAGCAGTTGCTTAGCAGTGACCGACCCAATTTCCAGATTTTCCAAGCAATTCACTATTTCCTTGATACCTAGGTTAGGGAAAGAATATGGAGGCATCTTGGCTTAGTGCTATAATATTTTGAGCCAAAGCTCAAATGGGTAGGGTAAATTTTTTTGTTGGTTTCTCAAAGGTTTTACAATTTATAATGATGGAACAATTTAGAGGTTCCACGAACTAGTAAAAATCATGAATTCAACCAAGAAAAAAAAAATTGTAACCTTACCTATGGTGTCACAAACTAAATCAAATTTCTCATCAGTTGCTGGTAGCGCCCTGCTCTCTTCCTTCGTGCGATGTTTTTCCATTTTTTGTCGTCTAATTTCTTCACATGGGAAATTTTTTAATTTTTGATTTTGATTTAGTAGTCAGCGCTTTAGTTGGTGTTAGTTAATACCAAATTTAGCGCCAAATTTTGGTCGTTAATGTAATCTGTTTGGGGTGCCTAAGGCAGTGCCAAGTGCACCTAATTGGGCACCTATCATTGCTATATAGTGACTATTTTCATTGTTTTGTATCATAGGATCTAGAGTGTTGGAAATAATTCCAACTCCTGCCTTGTTTTTGTGACCACCATTGTCCCGTGGCCCCTTCATTAGCTCAGTGCCGTAGAGCAGTTTTTATTGCGGTCTCGCAAGGTGCTTCATCCTTCTCGACGGTAGTGTGGTGAAAGCTTCTGTGGTGACATGCAAGTCTTCCTTCTGTTCTAGGCGGTGTTGCAGTGACTCCCACAAGTCTTATACCATTGGCGTGCGGTAGTGTGGTGACCACCGCTATCTCGCGACTCCATTAGCTTAGTGTGGTAGAGTAGTTTTTACTGTGGTCTCGCAAGTTGCTTCTTCTTTCTTAGTGGTAGTGTAGTGAAAGCTTTTGTGGAAAAAAATTTATTCATAGAGGAGGCCATGGAGAGAGGATGTGGACAACGTAGAAATACTAAATTGCTAAGAGGAAAGTGGGTGGGAATAGATGAGACAACAAAATCTGCAGATACAATAGAGGTAAGAAGAGAAAGTAACCTCAACCAAAGGAGGAAGGTGTTTATGAATTCGCAAATGCTACAACATAGAGGAGATATCAATATGTCAAATATATGACTAAAGTGAGGTTTTGTGTTGGATAGCATACTCGTTGAAATGATATAATTAGTGTACTAAACATTATTTACTATGTTGTGTATTATAGGGGCGAGACGAGGCCATGGCAACAAATTGTGTCATATCAAATTAGGTACTCAAATTTTGACTTAACTTAGGAAAAAATGATCTGATGGAATTTTGTGATAAGTCCATCTTTTTTCACAGTAATATTGAAATTTATAATGTATTATCCAATCTTGACATTAATTAATGCATGTTGTTGATTATTTTAGATGGAGATTGGAGCAAATGCAGAGCCTGAGCATTCAACTAGTAAAAAAAGAAGATATGTACGTGGATGTGGACCTAAAACTGTTAAATCACATAGACGATAGTGGGTGGAAGAGGATATGACAATGGATACTGCAGACACAACAAATGATTGCATTGAAGAAGAGGTAGGTTAGGACTATAGTACATGGGATGAATACTTTGAGAAAATTGTTGTTTGTGGATGTTCTATATGTCATGGAAAGAAACAATTCAAACAAGCAATTGTACAAATACATTACATATATGATGAGCTTCCAGTTGGTAATATGCCTCCTACAATCGATTAAAACCAAAGAATAATAAATGAGTGTGGAATGATGTTTTATAAACTATGTTGTCAAAATTGTGTTTTATTTAAATTATTTTATAAAAAAGGTAGTCTATAAAATAATGTTCCATTATTCAATTGATGTATATATGTTCATACAATTTATATTTATATTTTTTAAGCCATATTTGATTATATTTCTTTAAAATTGATACATTTATGATTTATCCAATTGTTTCCAAACCTTAAATAATGCTTGTGTATGCTTGTGTTTGTTGATAGGTAGAGTATTTTGATGAAACACATTATACTAATACCCAAGATCCCACTTGGTTATTAAGATTTGGATGGGATGATCCTAACCATCATTTAAACCATACCAAGGTGAGAAGAGAAAGATTGAAGAGAACACTACCACCTGAGAAATTTGAAGAGCTGATGAGAGTCGCATACACTAATGACATGCCACCTAGCCTTAATGATGATGATGATGATAGTGAAAATGCAGTGCATGAAGAAGTATTGAATGAAATGCTTACAGGTTTCTTTGGGGATGGAAACAATGATGATAATAAAGATGATATGGTTGACAGTAATGATGATAGCAGGGGTAATTACTACCAACATAATGTTGATGATAACAACATCAAAGACTCCATCAAGCAAGTACCAAAGACACTCGTGTTCAAATTGGGTGCAAGTAGAACCTCAAAACTGGCATGCACGTTAATATTATTAGAAATCAAGTCACTATTTAGTTGGTCAGACAAAGGATTCACTACCCTATTGAAGTGAGTTAAAATCTATTTCTTACTTTGCATTGTCAATTTCTATAAATAATTCGTAAACATTCAATTGATTTAATCTCTGGCAATCTTACAAGGCACTAAAAACTAAAATATTCCCTGAAGAGAATGTGTTGCCATCAACTTACAGAAAGGAACGTTTGTTGTTAGTTGAGTTGGGGATTGAATACACTCAAATTCATTCATGTAAAAATGATTGCATTTTATACAAAGATGAATATCAAAACAAGGTAGAATTCCCTATATGCAAAAAGAAGATATATCATACAAATGTACAAGGTCCTACAGTTCCAAAGAAGGTTTTACATCACATGCCAATTATACCTAGACTTCAACAAATGTTTCGTTGCAATTCACTAGCACAATTGATGGACTGGCATGCAAATAATAAGAGTAAAGATGGATTCACGTGAATTCCAGATGACTCCAAAGCAATGAAACACAAAGAGGAAAAATGGTCAACAAATTTCAAAGATGAATTCTGTTGTATCAGGTTTGGTCATGCAATTGATGGAGTGTGCCCATTCTCTTTCCTGAGCTCAAATTATAGTGTTTGGCCAGTCAGATTGATAGTATACAATACTCCCCCATGGATGAGTGTTAGAAAGGAGCACCTTATGCTGACTCTCATTGTTCCAGGAAAACATCTAGTTAAAAACATGGATGTTTATCTTGCACCTTTTATTGATGAGATGCAACTGCTATGGAAAGGCATAAGAATGTATGACATATCACGTCCTCCATCAAATAGGTCCTTCATGTTGTATGGTGTGCTATGTTGGAGTATTCATGATTTCCCAGGACTTGGTATTTGTTCTAGTAAGATAAAATATTTACATATTTACACTCATAATTTATTTTCATCCCAACTTTCATACTTAGTTTTATACTATTTTTTTTTTAATGTTATTAACATTACTTATTGAATTGTAGGGATTCAAACAAAGGGGATATTTGCATGTCCGAGAAGTGCAAAACAATTTCAAGGGTGGTATTCAAAAGATCTACATAAATTTATTTATGCAAACAACATGGTTTTTCTACTACTAGATTATAGGTTTAGAAATCGCCTGAAGAATCAATTTGATGGAAAAGTTGAAAATAGAGGCCCTCCCGTGATTATAGGTCCAGGTGATTGGCTTAAGAAGTATGAAGATGCTGAATTGAAAGGTTGGGAGGATTTTTTTGATTGAGGTGATTCAATTGAAGAACCAAAACAAGTTGTAGTTAATATGCCAGAAGGAATGAAAAGAAAATGCATATTTTATGAGCTCCCTTAATAGAAGGATCTATTAATATCTCACCTATTAGATCCTATATGCATCTTCAAAAATGTCCCAGATTCTATATTTCAACATATATCAAGCAAATAGGACACCTTGTCTTCGAGGAGAGATATTTCTCTTTCGCGTACCAAATTTGATAGAAAACATTTGTGGCCAAATAGGGAAAATGAAACATATGTAGAAGTTCCATGGATTTTGAAAAAAAAAAGAGCTAGACCAACTAAAAAATGTCATATGTTCAATAAGGACACCTATTGGCTATGGGTCATCATTGGCTAAAGCTTTTACAGTTGATGGACATATCATAGGATTTAAAACACATGTTTTTCATAATTTAATGAAGGTATTATATATCAACATTTAGCATTTATTGGTAACATTGATTAAGGACTAAATTTATTTTGATACTTTTTTGTGTGAGAAAAAATTACTAATGACCTTTTCATAAATGTGTTTGATAGTATATCATGCCATTGGAAATTAGGGGGGATTCCTGTCTTATAGTTGACTTAAGGAATGCCATAAGTCGATTGTCAGCATTTACAAGGTATGTGGTTATATGAAATGTTCATGTGTGAGACAAAAATATTATATTGTATTTTAATTTATGACTAAAGGTTCATATTAATTTACTATTCTTATATTAGGTGGGTGACCTCCAAGGAGATCCATGAATCTGAAGTGCCAAAGTGGAAGAAGGAAATTGCAGAAATTGTATATGTATTTGAGAAGGAGCTCCCTACAAGTTTCATGGACCTACAAGTCCATTTACTTATACACCTAGTTGATGACATTGAATTGGCGGGTGTCATATCAATGAGGTGGATGTTTTTCTTTGAGAGGTATATGAAAAATATTAAAAGATATGTTCGACAAAAGGCATATCTAGAGGGTTGCATGACTGAAGGGAATGTATTGAATGAAAAAATTTTCTTCCTGTATGATTTCCTTGGTAAGGATTTTGAAGATGGCCCACGCGTCTGGGATGAAGAACGAGAATCAGATATTATTGATGGAGAAAAACCACAATCTAATGGTGTTGAAGTATAAATTATTAAGTAAATTCATGATCAGTGTGGTTGTTTTTCTTGCAATCATTAATTTACTTTGTAATTTATTTGTCAAATTAAAAACATGAAATTTGTAGTTTGAAATAAACATGTTGACATGTAATAGGTTGAGACAAAATTTCTATACTTGACATGTTCATTCTGTACCACATGGACTTTATGAACAAATGGATTGATCTGTATGATAAAAAGAGAGAAGAAGTGTTAGAAGCAAGGAGACAGTTTAAGAGATCGAACCCAAGGAATATTCCACTTCCCACTCATCTGCTTGGGGAATGGGGAAAAGATTGCACACTAGAATGGGTTACTGAACAAATTCAAAATCAAATAGAAGATGTAGGTATAGATTCAAACATAACAGAAGATGAAATCAACATGTCTAGAGGATGTGAAAGAAAGGTACATTTGGAATTTTACAAAATGTTGTTTCCTTATAGTTTTGACAGTATTAACTATTTTAATATTCGTCATTATATTTTTTTTCACTGAAATAAATGGTCTTTCACAAGCGAGGAAATATCCAACAATATGGGCATATGGTCGACATTATTGTGTAGAAAGTGTAGACGTAAAGAGACAATCCTTCGATTATGGCATCATGGTTGACTTCAAGCAATCCAATTGATCAAGCTCAAAAGATAAGAATATAATTGAAGGGAATCTACAATATGTTAGGAAAATACAAGAAATTATTGAGTTGGATTACCGCTTTGTTAAATGTTGTATTTTTAAGTGTAGATGGTATGAAGCATTTGAGAGGACACGGAGACATGATACCCATAGTGGATTTTTTTCAATAGATTCCTCATCGTTCCTATCGGAGGATAAGGAGCCTTATGTTCTACCAATTCATTGTGAGCAGGTATTTCTTTAACTCAAACAAGAAGCTATAGTGATCATTAATCTATTAATTCATAGCTTATTGTGAATATATACATGTGTTTATTAATCAATGAAATTGTTATAACATACGTCTAATATATGTATGTTGTTCATGTGCAGGTATTTTTCTATAAGATATTTTGGACGTGAAATGGATATTTGTCATACATTATGATCCAAGATTAAGGCATGTATTTGACGATGCATTAGTGGATACTGAGCAAAACAATGATGGCCAACAAAATGAGAGAGAGGGATTAGAGAACATCGAAGAAATTGATATCCATGATTCAATGTTGAAGACGATTATGTTTAGGCATGAGAAGACAACAATCCAGAGTTAGATGATGTTATGAAAGACAACAATATGGATGGCATAGAAAATGATGATCCAAATACGTCTGGTAACAATATAGATGGTCTACAGTCAAATTTCAATGATGATGAAGATGATGTAGGTCAAGATGAGGATAATGATAATATTAAATACTTGAAAGAACATATGAACATTGACAATGATACACTGGATGACATTGTAGCAGACAATAATGTTAATGACCAAGACTTCTAAATTTTCAAAATGTTTTGCAATCCATGTTTAAAAAAAGGATGATTCTTATGGCCTAAAATTTGAAATGATTTAGTAATATTATGTTGTACTTGGATAATTGAAAACTTGTTTTATTCTCCTAGCAAGCTTTTTTATTTTCCATTATAATTCTAGACCAAACAACATTTGCGAGGATGGCCTTTTACACCAATCTTAATTTGTATGAAGTTCATGAACCTATTGTCAAGCAGTAAATTCCTTTTGTAGATAGGAAATGTAAAGGCTTCATTTAAGAAAAGATAAGTAGTCTCTTTCTGAGGGAAATCCACATGCAAAAAGTAAAAAGCACATAAAAACACAATTGTGCAGTAGAAAATCAGATTCAATCAGTTATGTCTTATTTCACTTGCACACTTATCTGAAAGACATAGGGTATTCACCATACATTTCCCTTGACAAAGCAAACATGTGATTTCATTTATTTTTACTGTATATCTTAGAAGTGAAATTGTTGTTACATAATGATGCACTAAGAAAATAATATATATAAAAAAATGCAAAGAAAATGTTTGAAATTAAACATTCAACCTACTATGTTGTGCTGAAAGGAATCAAGATTAACTGGGACAAGAAATAAAAATAAAATTTTGATGATTGTACTTAAAAGTGAACAGGATATGAAAAGTGTGGACAATGATGGTGTTGAAATTGAAAACCCTGATTTTGATGACATTACTGTTTTATGTCATTAGAGATAAAGAGCACACACAATTTTATATACATAGAAAATGAAGATTTGAAACTAGTAAACTAAAAATGTAAACACTATAAGATTTTTCCTTAAACAATAATTCACATCCTCACTTACAAAAAATGGTGAAGCATTTTTTATTTAAACTCTATTTTCTTTACAAGAATATTTACTGTTTCATAAAAAATAAGGAATGTTTCATAGAATATACAAGTACAAGAATATATACAAGAATATTTACAAGTACAAGAATATATACACTGTTTCATAGACTTCTAAATTTTTAGAGTTATTTGCAATCTATTGGGTCTCAAAAATGTAGGTTTTTAGACCATAAGAGGGTGCCAATCTCTAAGAGGAATTTAATCCTTAATAGGAACCAATTGAAGAAAATTATTTGAAAGGACTTTAATTCAAACCTAACCAGAAACCAATCAAAGCATCCACACAGTATCAAAAAATGTGCCCTGATAAATCTTGTTGATTTAAACAACTTGAAAAGACCACTTTGGAGACAACAAAGTAATAAATAAGCATGAAAATCGACACAACAATTGAACACTGAAAATGGATGATGATGGTCTAGTATCTATTCTAATGGATTGAAATGATGATGATGTATGATCAAAATTGGAACTTGGTTTCCCTATTTGTACAGGAAGCCACAAGATTCAAGTCCATTCACAAAAGTTACATCATTTCTTAACTAAAGCATAATTAACATAACATAGAAACTTAAAAATAGTTTATTGTTGGATGCACCACAGTCCGTTAACCATCAACAAGTGTCCCTGACAACCTAAGATCTGTTCAAGGCTCAAGCACCATGTTAATGTATCCACAACAACCAAACTCTGACTACCTCCTCATACAACTCGTGCAAGGAACAAATTAACCTTTGACATGTGATCAATGTATTTCTCCTGGGCATAAGTGTTTGCATTCTATAAAGTGTTTGTCATTTCTTTCTCCAATCCAACAATCCTCTTGAGCTGCTTATGCATTTTCCTGAGTACTTCATCCTCATCATCGATGTCATCAAGGATGCTTGACAAATGTTTTGATATCTCATTTTTTCCAAGTTTCCTGATCCTTCAAATCTGTTTCTTCAAAGAAATCTGGCATGGCCATACATAGTGGCTGGCTGAAGTCATTCAATTCCTATGTCAAGATATTCTGGAAGTTTTCATGTGTATTCATGAGGCTTTGACATTCTTGGAGGAAATAATTATTATCTCCATCTTTTTCCTTGATATGGGATTCCATTTCCTTCATCCTATCAAGTAGTCTTCCATGCTCCATGAGGTCCTTGTATGTTCCACTGTGAGTACGCCAAACACCATCTGCATGTTGGTACATATATTTGAATTTCATACAAATTATCCCTGATGCTACTTCAAAAGTAGTAGCCTTCAATTTTATTTTTAGTCCTTCTTGTTCCTTTTGAGCCTTTTCAAATTTATGCTTCCATTGAGTAGTCTCAGACATGGCCTCTGAAACTTTTCTTTCATGTTCAATTAAAGGAGAGTAAATCCTTGGAGAAGTAGGTAGCCTATCTTTGTAGTTGGTTAATTCTTGTTTCAACATGTCATTTTCCTCTATCAACCACTGGTTATCTCTTACTAGCTTTTGGATCTAGGCTTTGGTGAATTTGGCTACATTCACATTCAAGTCAGCAATCTCCAAGGGATTTTTCTCCCCTACTCTTCGCACCAGGAGATGTCCAAAAATATGATCATGGTCAATGAGAGAAGGCTTCTTTCCTAGGGGGTAAAGAGCCCAAATTTTCCAAGTGGTATTATCAGGATTGTACCCTAACCTTGTATAGACCATGTCACCTGCTTCATCCATTATTTGAAAATTTTTATTCTTTCTCTTCAAAAAGCTATCAAACACAATGGCTAAACTAATATCCCACCTAGGAAGGAGCATAACTCCAGCGTCTTGCAATAATGCTCTTCCTCTCTCGGCAGTCATGTTTATCATTTCCCTATCAACTTCATGTCGCAACTCTTTTAAGGCATAAGCCTCTTTCTTAGGGTCAATGTCCTTTAACCTTTCTCTTATTAGTCTTCCTTTATACTCATATATAAAGGACTTAAATTATGGGTCTGCACAAAAGTATCATCTGCAACAAATTCCTGACTTGCACGATGCCTCACATCATTTGATAACTCATTGAATGCTTCAAAAGTTATCACACTTCTTTCCAATGGAATCTCATATTGGGGTATAATAGGAGCATTAAACTATGAGACTTCTTCCTCCTCAATGTTATCTTCTTCCATGGATGGGGAAAATTTTGAAAAGCTCACTTCAGGAGTAGGTTGAGGTGATAAGTGATCTAGTGGTGTGATATTTTCTACTTGCCTCCTAGGACCAATGCCCCTTCCTCTTTCAAATGCTACAAGTGGAACATCTCTTATCAGTTCTTCTTCATGGAGAATTAACTATTTAATTCTTTCTATGGGGTCCTATACCTTAGCGAAAGCCCCTACATAGCCTAGGTTATTATTCACCTTCCAAGCCTCAGCCATCATAACCCTACTATAGGCATTCATTCTCATCATGTTTTGTTTTTCTTCACAATTTCTGATGAAATATTTTAAAAGGAAACTATGCTCATACCCTTTCAATTTCTGAAAATTTTTGGCATCACAAATGAAGTGTTCAGGATCAAACTTTTCCCTTTTGTTTCCAACCAACAAGCCATAATAATCCAGTTTAACACTAACCAAGTCATATCCTGAATCAAAGATAATAGTGAAATAAACAAAGCATAAAGTGGAAGGCATGAAAGTCTACCTCCCATAGCTCTTTAAATGCATGAA
The DNA here is from genome assembly GCA_007258455.2 of Sequoia sempervirens. Lineage (NCBI taxonomy): Eukaryota > Viridiplantae > Streptophyta > Pinopsida > Cupressales > Cupressaceae > Sequoia > Sequoia sempervirens. The sequence goes on along the minus strand of VDFB02121684.1, from coordinate 31,906 downwards.
AGCTGAAAATGAAAATTGCCTTATGATCTCTAAATAAGCAACTTTGTCTGGCACAATCTTAGGCAGCAAATAAGGTGCAACTTCAAATCCATAAACCCTAATAATAGTACAATCTCCAAACATGTACCATCCCCCCAATTGTGATTTATCCCTACTTCATGACCTGTATCTTTTGGTCAGAGAAATCTTAAGATCTCTAGGGAGAGGTTGTCATCACATTTGTGGCCTAGCATCTTGTATAGTGGCTTGAAAAAATATTCCTCAAAATATAGGTAGTGGGACCTCCCACACCCATTGTCCCACACAAATGTCCACATTTGTATAGGCCTTGAATTTCCATCATTATCTAAGTCTTTTATTCTTAATTCCTCACCCCATATCCCCATCACTTGCCCTTCGTATAATATCATGTGCATGAAAAGAGAATAGTGCTTGAAATTAATGGCTTCACTGTTATTCTTGATGATATTGAGGGCATTATTGATGGCCTTTGATAAATACTCTGCATAATTATAGGGTCGAGCATTATGGCTCTAGATATCTATGGCTAAAACTATGGGAGCAATTGTCATGTTCTCAGGAACATAAATTCCTAGTACTTGACCAGCTGAGTAATAAGTGTATTGAAAGTATTCTTCAAACAAAGCCACAAAGAATGGGGGCTTATCTTCACTAGAGCACCTCATAGTTTGGTTACCTGGACCTTTAACCTTATGGAGAGGCAATTTCCACCTCTTGTAACTTGTTTCCATGGTGCGGTATTCCTCCAACATGTCTTTGATTCGTTATTTTGTTTTCAGGGAAGTGTCTAGTTGAAAAATCATGGAAATATAATCTAGCTTAATGACCATGAACTATGACCCATTAGGAAAATGAATTGCTCTCATCTTCGGATTGTAATTATTTTCCAACATCTTGATTAACTCTATGTTCACAAAGATGTTGGGTACTACATGTTTACCCAAATTCAAATTCAACGGGTTTGACACTGGGCTATGCCAGAATTTCTTCCTATAATGACAAATAAAGAGGTCGTAACCCCTACACATAGTCCATACATCTCCCAGATTTTTCTATTTATCTTCTAATGTCACACATGATGGGTTAAGCTGTGCTATTCTTTTGGATTTTGGCCTAGACCCAGAACACTGATTGATTAAGTCTTGACTAAATTGCCTAGCTTTAGTTTTTTGTATTTTTGCTTTCTATTTGCCTAGGGTTTTTTCCATCTCAACCCTACTCATGCAATTATTTCATCTAATTACTGAGAAAATACTTTGAGTTGAGTCTAGACCACTTACTTGGATAAATACTGCAAATTTCTAGCTGCCTACCACCGTCCAACTTGGTTCTCCAAATCCTTCAATTACAATTCACAGTGATTTCAACTTCTTTGAGGCCGTATTTATCAAATTTCAGGACACTTCATCCAACCCTGGTTCATAAATGGCGCTCACTCCACCTTTATGATCAAGTTATTCATTAATAGTGGTAGTCTCATTGATATTTTCGTTAGTCACATCAATCAGACTAATCATCATTTCATAACTATCGAAGAGACTTTTAATTAAAATGCCCATTGTTTCTTCGATATGTTGATATGGTGGTTTTTTTCCCTTCCCTTCTGCTGTTTACTGTACTACCACCTTGCTCAAGGCTTCTTGTTATGAGGTTACGGTGTATACTACTCTATTACATATGTTACTCACCTTCCCAGTGGTATAGCAGTGTATGCTTTTGATCATTACTTGAAGAGTGTCGATGAGACAATCTTATTTGTCTTACCGATATCTCAATGTCTCATCGACATTAGATCTTATGTTCCTCCGATGTTGGTTTTTGGTGTCAATGAGACAAGTTAATGTCTCTTTCTGATATGCCACTATCTCATCGACAATTACTTTGTTATATCCAAGAGTTTTGTTTCACCGAGCACTTGTAGATATACCTTGTCGATGTGGCATAAGTGATTCTCTCCTTGATATGCTTGTATCTTGTTGAAATTTCACTATTTTACATCGTTGATGAGACATATAAATAAGTCTCTTTGACATAGGGGTGTCTCATCTACATTTTTGATATGTGTTTTGTGCTAATGTCGGGGAGACTTTGGAGGGACTCTCATCGACATGGTGTTGTCTTGTCGATATGCTATGAGAAATCATATGAGTATTTCAAAGGAGGAATAAAATTTGATGCTGTGATCAAGGGTTTTATTTGGAAGATCACGTAAGGGATTTTATTAAATTTAAGTTATAATGATAGGAATTCTATGCATATGGTGGATGTAATAGATGAGTGAAAATGGAAGTATGCAAAAATAATTAGGATGGAATTTTGGCTACAACACAATCCATGTTTAAAAAAGGATGATTCTTATAGCCTAAAATTTGAAATGATTTAGTGATATTATTTGTGTTGATACAAATTACCTATTGCAATATCTTTAAATTGTTCAATCTTTGGTATGAATTGTTGGTAGAAAAAAATAGGATTACTTGAATGCTTCTTCCATTCATTTTGTATCAAAATATGTTTGTGAAGACACAAAAGTTAATAGCTCAATCAGGTAGAGATTTTGTGATTTTCAAATGAAGATTAAGGTACATTTTTATTTTTGCTACATTACATTCATGTGCATAAACAAAATCAGAAGATTACATTACTAGATTGCACTTATGCAGATGCATATAATATAGGAAACATTGCACAATCCTTTCAAAAATGTAGTCTTTATTGATAATGAAATGTATGTTGTTCCACACAAGTCGTGGAACTCACTATTTGAATGCACATAATAATAAAACTATACATTTATAGATACAAAAGAGAAAAATGCACATAAAGAGAAAGGGGACCCATCATTGCCTTAATGACGAATCCTGATTGCTTTGTTCTGCATCATCTTTAGTCTTCCCACTTGTCTAAGCCTCCAAGTTGATGTCTTCCTTACTACTCCTAGGTTCCCTACATTTGAGTGAGAAGAGTGTTGTTAGAGCAATGAAGGATCACTAGTCAAAATATGTGCATACATCTATAAACATATAATTTGATCATCATGTGCATTCAAATAACTTGCATACCATAGATGTCTAGGAAAACAAGAAATTTATCAAACATATCTATCATATGCTTGGTTTTATCTAACATGTTTTCTCATTGTGTAGATATAGATAAAATTAGGTTGTTTTGTTTATCTAGTTATAGCATGTGGGGTGAAATGTGGCTCCCACAAGGGCTGAGCCCAACCTGCTACCCTATTGTTTCATTTGAGAAGGATAATCACAAATAAACCATCCATGAAGCATTAAAGATCAATCTTTGCAAGGATAGTGGAGTATGTTGGTAAGGGGTAATCTCCTTATTGATAAAGATTTATCCTTATTAATAAGAACATTCCATTATCAACATAGCCTTGATTCTGACAAAACTGATCATCAAGGATTCCAAGATAGTTTTCATTAACAGTCTGGTTAAAAGTAAGCAGCCCCAAGCATCATAATAGTCACAAGAATTGAACATGAGGGGCGGTCATGTAGATTAAAAGTCATCACTTACAAAGACAAAGACAACATATTTCCATATATCAAATTAAATTGAATGAATGAAAGGTACAATGATGAAGTCCATAATAGTGAGTGTTGCTTAAGAGGGATTGAAGGACAACATTTTGTATCAAGGAGAACAAGGTAACCTCAAACTCTATTGTACCCGAGTATGATAGTACCTGAGCTTCTGGTGTTTCTAGATGGAACCTATAGCGGAAGAGTGTAGTCTCCATCTGAAGGAACCATCTTCAAAGCTCTTCCCTGAAATGAGCGTTAAAAACATTAGAAGAAAAGAAACACCATAATTCTAAAGTAACAATTTGTATCAAGACAAATGTCAGAAAGTATGATTAAAAGAAAAATCCTTACAATTGGACTCAAATTGGACCAAACAGATTTATGATTTTATCTTTAGAATGTAGGAACTTTCTCTATTAGAGCTTCATGACCTGAAATTGGATCTCCAATTGGATCAATAAAATTAATGATTTTATCTTTAGAATATAGGAACTTTCTCTGTTCGATATTCACGACCTCAAATTAGATCAGAAGCTGGATAAGCAAATTTATGATTTTATCTTTAGAATGTAAAAAAATTCTCTATTAGATATTAAAGATCTCAGTTTGGATCAAAAACTAGATAAGCATATTTATGATTTTATCTTTATAATGTAGGAACTTCCTCCTTCGGATATTTGGAAATTCCTACACACAAGTTCTGCTTCGGAGTGAAAACACCCAAAAGTGTTTCACACCGGCTCAAGGTACAATCCAACCTAGTTATGACACCGATAGCAATGCAATTTTTCCTGAACCATCCATACCCGAACATTGCATCACAATATATTCTTCTTGCACATAAAAATGCCACATATTAAACCCTTCTAAATAAAACTCAAAATACCATGAAACAATGAGTCCCCTATATTAGTAAGTAGGCAGTCTATAGGGAATGGTTTTATTTTATACAAGGATGCTCATGAAAGGAATCTTCAAGTGACAGTGAGTGAGTTGTTTGAGATTGCAGCTAATGGTGCAATATCTAGTCTTAAAGGCAGTTAGAAAAGCAGTAAATGTGCAAGAAAATAAAATTGTACAAAACAAACAATTCACAATGTTATCTTGCGTAATGCCTTAAGTTTGAAGACAAAAATCTCATTGTATCTTGATGAAAGTAGTGACCTTAATGGTCAATCATTGGCAACCATGATTTTAAAACATGATATTGTGCTTATGGAGGCAATATTTTAAGCAAGGCAGTGAGTGGTGGTTTGGAACAATGGAAGGTATGGACTTTCTTTAAATGCATATTATGCAATCTAGCTTAAGACAACATTCTTAGAAGAGATTGAAGGTGGATTATGTAACTCAAGGGTTACCATGATAAATATTAAAGCAAAGACTGAGATCTATTTAAAATCCACTATCATGAAGATATTAAAGATGTCAAATGCAAAACCCTAGCAGCTGGAGTAATGAACACAATGTGAAAGAGGATAGTGTGCTAGGGTAGATTTAGGAGATCTCCACATTATCTAATCATAGGAAAATACATCATTTATTTATTTTTTAAATTAAAAGAAATTATTCTAAACCCTATATAGGACACATTGATACTTCAAAAGCATCTGATTTATTTTTTTAAATTAAAAGAAGTCATTCTAAACCCTAAATAGGATACATTGATACTTCAAAAGCATCTGAAGGAATTTGAGATTATGCAAACATATGTCAATTATATACTTGGATTACAAACAGTAGTGCAGACATTGTAACCCTTGTTGATCAGAGCAGGAATGAGATAAACAACAATGAATCCTATGCCTCCTATCACACACATCTCCTTACCATTCTCTGCCATTCTTTACTGAAACACTTCTCCATTTTGGTGGGCTACGCCTGAAAATAAGGTTTCAACAAAGGTTTTATTGTATGTTTATTAAAATGAAAAATCCATTCTGGTGGGCTATGCCTGAAAATAAGATTCCAACAAAATTTTTAGAGTATGTTTATTAGAGTTTTAAATTATTTTGGCGAGCTATATTCTTGATTCCTTAAATGATTAATTCAAATGGATTGTGATTGATGTGATTTGCTGCATTTAGTGCTGTGAATTGTAATGATGCCACGATTACCATACTACCGCTGTCTCTTATATACCCACTGTGGTATGGTGATGTTTTTCCCTTCCCTTTTTTTGTTTACCACATTACTGCCTTGGTCAAGGCTTCTTGCTACAGGGTTGTGGTGTATACCGCTCTACCGCATATGTTGCTCACCTTCTTGATGGTCTAGCAGTATATGCTTTTGATCATTACTTGAAGAGTGTCGATAAGACAATCTTATTTGTCTTATTGATATCTCAATGTCTCATCGACATTACTTTGTTATATCCAAGAGTTGTGTTTCATCGAGCACTTGTAGATATACCTTATCGATGTGACGTAAGTGATTATTTCCTTGATATGCCCATATCTTGTTGACATTTCACTGTTTTACATCGTCGATGAGACATATAAATAAGTCTCTTTGACATAGGGGTGTCTATGTTGGTATGTGGTGACTGATCATGGTATACTATCAGCGAAAAAAGAAAAATCACCAAAAAAGAAAAAAAAAACCAAACTTGTAAAAACCCTAATTCTGGAAGCTTCCAAAAAAGCTTGTTATAAGGGGTTGGGTTGGGGGTTACAGTATGTAGAAAAAAGGTGATTATGCTCGAGATTGTAATAATTTTTTCACTAGATAATAAAATCATTGGATGGCTATGGTTTTTTGGATGTAGCCTGGATTGGGTGAACCACGTTAAATTATTTGTGTTGTCTTGTTTCTGCTATAATTTTTTGTGTTTTATTTCTCTATTTTATTGATTAAATCTACATTTAACTGCTAGATATCTACTTATAACCCTAACAAGTGGTATTAGAGTGGGTTGTATTTGATTATTGTCTGTAGGAAAGTCTCACGGTTGGGTGGGAGTCTCACAGTTAAGTGGGAGCAATGGCAGACGAGCGTAAATTGAAGGTAGATAAATTCAATGGGAAGAACTATCAGTTATGGAAGATGCAGATGGAGGATTATCTCTATCAGAAGGATTTATGGACGTTATTGGGAGGAACAACCAAGAAACTGACATGAATGAGTGATGAGGAATGGAATCTTTTGGATAGAAAGGCACTGGGAGCCATTTGTTTATGCCTGGCACAATCAGTGGAATTCAATATTACAACAACAAAGACAACTCAAGAGTTGATAGAAACCCTGGTGAAGTTATATGAAAAGCCTTCTGCTTCAAATAAGGTATTTCTTATGAAGCGTTTATTTAATATGAAAACGACAGAAGGTGGGTCAGTTGTTGATCATTTAAATGAGTTTAATATAGTTACCAGTCAATTAACTTATGTAAATGTAAACTTTGATGAAGAAGTTAGGGCTCTTTTGATTATGTGTTCTTTGCCTAAAAGATGGAATAGCTGACTATTAATAATTCTATTTATAGTTTGAATACATTGAAATTTGATGATGTTGTTGGCATTATTTTGAGTGAGGAATTCATAGGAAAAGCTCAGGTGGAACATCCACATCAGGCAGTATTTTGAATGCAGAAAGTAGGAGTAGAACAAAGGAGAGAGGAAATTTTTTTGGAAGTCATGGGAAGTCACGAGGAAAATCAAAGGAAAAAAGATCCCAATCTAGAGACAAGAGGGATTGTTGGTATTGTGGTAAGCCGGGTCATTTGAAGAAAGATTGTTGGTCTCAGAAAAATAAAGGATACAAAAAGGAAGGCAATAAAGAGGAAAATGTGGTAAGTAATAAATCTGATGAGGATGCTTTGATTCTTTCCCTTGATAATGCCGATGATTCTTGGGTGTTAGACTAGGGGGCTTCATTTCATGCTACACCCCATAGAAGTTATTTTCTTGATTATGTCCAAGGGGATTTTGGGCTGGTTTACTTGGGAGATAACGAACCCTGTCAGATTGTTGGAAAGGGAAGAATCAAGATTAAGTTGTAGAATGGGAATCATTGGCTACTACATGAGGCGAGGCACATTCCAAAGTTGAAAGAAATTTAATTTCAGTAGGGCAACTAGATGATGAGGGTTGTGTTGTTACATTTAGTGATAAAAATTGGAAGGTTACAAAAGGTGCCTTAGTGGTAGCAAAAGGTGTGAAAGTAGGCACCTTATATCTTTATACAGGTCATACTGTTCCTTCTACTTTTTCTTTCTATTGCAGATAAAAATCAATGTTCAAGAATAGTTGTTGTAGTTCAACAAGCAAAAAATCAGATAGTTGCTATGGATTCTGAATCAACACTATGGCATAATAGACTTGGGAATATGAGTGCAAAAGGTATGAAATTACTTCATTCAAATAATGTTTTACTAGGTCTGAAATGTGTTAACATGGATTTTTGTGAAAGTTGTGTGTATGGCAGGGCGGGTACATGAAGTTGGGTAGCAATTTTTTGGCCACTTTCTAAAAAAGGTTTGAAAACTCATAATGTGAGCGCGTTATAACACGCTCGCGTTATAGCACATTAAAAGCAAAAAAAAAGTGGAAGTCTTCATTTTCACTTCAATTGTTTTCTTCTTCTGCCCGCAGCCAAAACCCCCAACTTTCACGCTCATGTTCTAGGAGGAGGTATTGGGCATAAATCTTCAACAAGAGTTGCTATTTATTTGCAAGGATGGCGCCATGACGACAAAGAGGTGGGAGAGGTAAGTATTGTTTGCTATTTGTTTTGAATTTCTTAGTTTTAGGTTGATTTTGTTAGTTTTAGGTTATATTTGATATATTTTTTTTTGAATTTGTGGGAGATGCAAATGAACCCGCAAACCCACAAAATCCTCAACAAGAAGAGCAACCAAATTCTAAAGAAAAAAATCCTCAACAAGAAAATCAACCTCAACAACAACCTCCTCCGCCAATCCCTCAACATCCTCCTTGCACTCAACAAAATTTAATGAGTGAGATTGAGAACAACAAAAAACAAATTGAGGATTTTATTAGTAGGTTGAGTGATCCAAATAGTTCAACCACATAAAGAATGACCCTCACAAATTCATTGAAAGATATGTTAAAAAATGTAGATTTAATTACCAACCAAATAACTAGATGGCAAGATAGGAGGTAGGTGGCTAGGGCATATTATGCAGATAAACTATCATATAAAAAAATAAAGGATTTAAAAATTACAAAAGGTGATTTGTGCTCATTATTCATTGGTTCCACCACCAAAAGATTAGGAACCATTTTTATGATAGGTGGTACATGGTCTTTGATGACCGACCGCACAACAATTGTGAAGTCCCCCGATATTTTCTTAGGAAACTATACAGTGAGTTCATATTGAACAAAACCCCAAATTATTTTGATATGAGGGACTTCTAGGGGAGAGGTGGGGGTGTCAGCTCAGGATAGGCTCAGTGCACATCCAGATCCTACACGGCAAGGGAGACGAGCTCTTGCTAGGCCGCCTCGTGAGCACGTTGTTATGCCTATCGTCGTGAAGCAGAGTGTTGACATAGAGACATTGCAAGCAATCAACAGTTTGAACCAGAGTTTCATCCATCATACTAGCCCTATTCTACAATGCCATCCAAGGGAGTCTTTGAGTGGTGACCTTCAAACCCATGTGTGTCAATCTTGTGAGGCAACTTGTTCATATGACCCCACCGACACTCAGGAGGCTGCTGCGGAGGATCCGTATGCAGCTACGAAGATGGAGAGGGTGGCTAACATTTTGCATGATGCGTATGGAATTAATAATTAGGTAAAATTTAGCATGTTCATTGAATTTAATTTATTAAATTTTGATTTTGAAATGCAAGATTAACTAATTTAGTTTTATTATTTTAATAAAATTGCAGGGTCACAGTGTTGGGACTGGATACACCAGCTCTCCACCTACTTATTTCTGCAGTACACCTATTGGCGGGGTATGTAACTAGTAAACAATTATAAATTTATTACATGTTAATAGTATTGTTTTACGAATGGTATTTTAATATGTGATTTTGGATGTTGAACAGGGTAATATTGGAGGTTTCGAGGGAATGCCTCCCAGTGCCAGTGGATTTACTCAAACCTTCACGCAGGTAATATAATAAAGAGTTTAACTAATGAATTGTACTTAATATATTTTTGTAGTTTATATTCATATCATTGGTTATGTTGTGTTGCATATCATTCAAACTCAAAGCATTACTTCACATTCCATAACTAATAACTAGATGTTGATAGATGACAAAATTTCAACTACAATATAGTTGTTTAGAAAGTCAACATAAGCAGTGATGCAATTTCTTCACATGGAGGCATGTGCTTGCAAAGGTCCACTTGCATGACAAACTATGGATGCTTGGAAAAAATATATGAAACCATAATAGTAAGCAATAGCATAGACAAGAAAGTTAGTAGTTTCAAAAAATGCCTCGAATAAATGTAGTCTCATGGTGATGGAATTCCATTCCATCACCATGAGACCAAATTTCTTCAAGGCATTTCTTCAAAATGCTCACCACCTTTTCTATGATACCACATTTTTCATACATGTGCACCAAAGCATTTTATCAAACTACTCATGCTTCCTTGCTGCTATGGCTAAAAGCCTAAAATAGGTGCTTTCCAACAAACTATGGATGCTTGGAAAAATATCTATCAAAGCATAATAGTAAGCAATAATACCATAGAGAAGGCAATGAACTTTTTGAAAAAAATTCTGAAAGAAATGCATTCTTATGGTGATGGAATGCCATGACGTGCAATTGTTTGTAATGGCATTCCATCACCACGAGACCCCATTTATTTTGAGGCATTTTTTCAAACAGTTCACTGCCTTCTCTATGCTACCACAGTTATCGTACATGTCTACGAAATAATTTAATCAAATGATTCAGTGGCTTGTTGTTATGGGTAAAAGCCTAAAAACACGTTCTTTCAAACAAGATATGGATAGGGAAAATAGTAAGCATGATAATCAGAAATATATAGTTTAATAAGTACTCAAAATTTTGTTCATTAGATCTCATACACTATAAGTCATGACATGGATTGCTATTGTAACTTTTTTGTGATTGAATAATTTGTTGTTTTATTTTTAGATGTTGGTTGTGGAAACACCTCTAAATGTTACGAGGGCAATGGATATCGGTGTTTCATCCACTATACAATCTTGGATGGCTTTGACAAGGGAGGTATGAGGAAAATTACTAAATTTCCATTTACATTCGTTGTTATAGATGTTAGTTTGAGTGAAAAATCAAACCAAATTATTGATTCGTAGTCTAATTTCTATTCAGATGGTTTATACAGGGCTTGAGCACGCCTCAACATCGGCATGCAAATATTTCCCTCGTGGAGAGTGATCATGAGATGGCCGTAAGTGATTATTTTTTTAAATATATCATTTTTTATAATGTAATTTCTATATATTAATGTCTTTACTTCTTATTGTAATAGTTAAAACTTCACCAAGAACTTAACAATAGTAGGAGGAGTAGTAGGAGCACTCCTCGAGTGCAACACAAATGAGTGACAAACCTATCGCCATCTGATCGACCAACAAAGGGCAAGAGTTTATTTCGAGAGCCTAGAGAGCAATGACTTTTGATTCCAAAGCGCTTTGTTGTATGCCTACATGGCAGTTTTGTACATATTTTGTATTGGATATATTTGACATTGTATACCTATATGGCATTCTCGTAAGCCTATATGTCTATTTTCTACCTATATTTTATACTTATATCGACATATATTGATGTATGCGTACATGGCTATTTCGTTAATACAAATCTTTTTTTATCGATGGTGTCCATATTTGCATGTTATAAATTCATGGTTCAATAGATATGAGTTACGTGTATTCAAGTGTATACTTTACAACTTACGTGTATACTTTACAACTTACATGTGTTCACAATGTATACTTTGCAAATTATGCATTTTCATTTGTATACCTTGTATTCGTGCATATACTTTGTATTAAGTTGTGTATACTATGTATTCATGTGTATACTTCAAGGCATACATGTTTGTGACTACTTGTGCTTCCCTTATTCACATGTACATGCTTGACTTATTCACGTGTATACTTATTAATTGGTTAGCCATAACATTGATCATTGCTGTCCTTCATAGTTTTTCTTGAATGAATTAATTGATTGATGGTAAACAACTTTATCTAAAAGAAAAAAACATGTTTTCAATTGGTATTCTATGAAATGATTGATAAAAAAATTCCAATATATTTAATCCTTTGATTGGAACAACTCAATTAAGCAAACAATACATAAGACTTTTCCTTTTAGATTAGAAATGCATGGAAGTTTCAAAAAGTATCCTTGATATTAGAAAAAGATATGTGTTTATACACTTCAATTGTGCACTCACCCTTTGGTTCTTTGAAAGAAAAATCTGCCTATGCCATTGTTACACTACACAGGTAAACCATATTTTGTATTGTGGAGCTATATTAAGCTACCATTCTCAAGACCAATGTAACAATGATACAAAATAATGTTTGAGACTGCAAGAAGACATCAAAATGGCTAGTGTACTAAACAAATTCTTATGATTTATGAAGAATGCTGATAACTCTACTCAGTTGGCTTCTTTTTTCAAAATCGTACAAAATGAACCCTAGCATCAATAGACTTTGTATATCAAGCTACCACAATTCAAGTTTCAACGATGAATATTTATCATGCATGTTTTAAATGACATTCAATTTTATGGTGGTTTTGTTGTTTATATGATGTTATGTGATATTCTAATCCTAATGCATGCTTCTAGGCTACATATATATTTATATTTTGTTTTTACATGATTTTTGTACCAATGAACCCAAAACGAACCGAACCCCCCCCCTCCAAAAAAATTTGGCCTAACCGGCGAACCGAACTGCCGAACCCAAACCTCAAAACCTATTCCAACACTCTTCATTTTTCCTGCACAAACTTAATTGACCACCAAATTATGCTTCATCTTGACTTTACCCACTTTTACTCCCTTAAACATCTCTTTTTCATTCGAAACCCCTGTTTTCCCAACTAGGGAATCATGCCATAACATACTTTTGACCTCTGTTGTCCTTGAAGACCTTTTGAACACATCAAACTCCACAACCTCACCCTATTTCCAACCTATTATAACTTATTTTCAAGCAATTTCTTTTTTTCACCTCTTCTAGCCTTGCTTTTAAAGGGCCTCAATTTTGAATTTTGAATAGGGACAGCGTTAGTAATCTCTTCCAATGCCTTTACTAATGCTATTTTCTTATTACTACTCCCTATCCTACTTACATCAGACCCATATCACCGAGACAGAACCTGAACAAAAGGTGGAATGACCTATTTCAACATATTGCACTCAAACCCTTAAGGGATCGATCTAATTGAATGTAGCTCGAAACGATTCCGTGTGTTTGGGTGCAAAAGAGGACCATGCCTAGCATAAAAATACCTATTTAGACGTGTTGGAATAGTCTGTTTGGTCACACGAGTTGCAGAATGAAAGTTGCACCACTTTGCAACTTTCCACTACTTCCATTTGACACTTTTTCAATCAACTAAAAAATGGACACCACAGGAAAACCACTCTGAGATAACAAAAAACAAGAGAGGTTATAGTAGAGGGGTCTAATGCAATCCCATAGGATCAGACAAGAAGTTTCTAAGCATCATGGTATTCGAGTAACAACATGCTGAAGTTTATAGCCATTTTGCACTTTAGACCCTTAAGGGATCGATCCAATTGAACGTAGCTTAGAGCGATTCCGTGTGTTTGGGTGTGAAAGAGGACCATGCCTAGCATAAAAATATCTATTCAGACGTATTAGAATAGTTCGTTCGGTCACACGAGTTGCAGAACGAAAGTTGCACCACTTTGCAACTTTCCACTATTTGCATTTGACACTTTTTCCATCAACTGAAAACTAGATACCACAGGAAAACTACTCCAAGATAACAAAAACTGATAGAGGTTATTGTAGAGGGGCCCAACATAATCCCATAAGATTAGACGAGAAGTTTCTAAGCATCACAGTAGCAAAGCAACAACATGCTGAAGTTTGTAGTCATTTTGCACTTTGGACCTTTAAGGGATCGATCTAGTTGAATGTAGCTCAAAGCAATTCCACGTGTATGGGTGCAAAAGAAAACCATTCCTAGCGTAAACATACCTATTCAAATGCGTTGAAATAGTTCATTTTTTCACATGAGTTGCAGAATGAAAGTTGCACCACTTTGGAATTTTCCACTACTTGCATTTGACACTTTTTCCATCAACTAAAAATAGGACACCACAGGAAAACCACTCCGAGATAACAAAAAATGAGAGAGGTTATTGTAGAGGGTCCCAACGCGATCCCATAGGATCAGATGAAAAGTTTATATGCATCACGATATCTGAGTAACAACATGCTGAAGTTTGCAGCCATTTTGCACTTTAGACCCTTAAGGGATCGATCTGGTTGAACGTAGGTCAAAGTGATTCCACGTGTTTGGGTTCAAAAGAGGACCATGCCTAGTGTAAATATACCTATTTAGATGCATTGGAACAGTTTGTTTGATCACACGAGTTGCAAAACGAAAGCTGCACCACTTTGCAACTTTCCACTACTTGCATTTGACACTTTTTCCATCAACTAAAAATTGGACACCACAGGAAAACCACTCTGAGATAACAAAAATTGAGAGAGGTTATTATAGAGGGGCCCA
>VDFB02121684.1:0-17535 GCA_007258455.2 Sequoia sempervirens | reverse complement strand
CTCACTCACACTCCCTCTCTCTCCCACTACCTCTCTCTCACACTCCCTCTCCCTACCTATCTCTCAAGTCTCTCCCTCTCACCCTACCTAGCTAAGTCCCCCTCACTACAACCCCTTCTCTCCCACTCCCTCTCTTAAATTCACTTCCACCCCCTCTCCCTCTCTCTAGACTCTCTCTCTCCCTCTCCCCATCCCACCCTACCTAGACAACTCTCTCTCTCTTAAAATTCCCCCTCCATCTAAAGACATACATAAATAAATACAAGCATAATACATATGTACATACAATCCTACATCCATACGATATACATGCACTGATACATATAGGCATATATGCATACATGACACGCCAACATACATGTACATACAAACATACAAATATTTCAACAAACATTCAATAGAGTGGCATTTAACATAAAGGAAGACATAACACGAGCACATTATAACACGCTCGTGTTATGTCTTCCTTGACATATATCCCGGATAAGCAATTTTTTTTTCAAAACTAGGAAATAACACGAGCGCATTATAACGCGCTCGCACTATATCTTGCTTTGGGAATCCCCAAGCCTCTGAGCCTTAGCATTGGTATTTTCCTTGGAATACCAAACCAAAGGCTTGGAGGGTATTCCCAATGACCAGAGACGTGTTTTTGCAAATTATACAATTTTTCACATAATCGGGTTCATGCTCACCATCATGATTGCATCTGGTTCAATATGAACAAAATCGAACACATGGGTAATGTTAGGTTATCTCTTAGCTATCCAACGATGTAATTTTTTTCACTTTTTGACAATGTTAAGCCTTTCATCCATAATTTCTTTTGTTTGTATGTCTCTTTTTTTTCAAAAAGTAGTGTTTGGTGTTTTTTTTGTTATAAATTAACCATTCATCAAATTTTCATTTTTAGAAACTAGACTCCATTCTACAATTTTTATTTTTTTTAAATAAATTACTTTCCAAAATTTGTAGGGGTAGCATGGCCAAAATTCTAATTTTCAGGAAGTGCCCACTTAGAAAATTAGTAAAAAATCAAATATTCATTAAAAAATTATCGGAAAAATTGTGCATCAACTAGATATTGTTAGCTAACTTTTGACCGTAGCGATTTTAAAAATACTACAAAAAAGTTCACCATGCTAGGGTCGTATAAGAGTTGCTATGTTATGTTTTTCTGACAAAAACAACACCAATTTGTGTATGTCCCTCTTTTGAACCCCTTAATCTCAACCATTTTCAAAATAAATTAGTAGTTTAGAAAGTAGACTCAGAGCACTTCGATCCTTATTTTTGTTCCATCTCAAAATTTTGAGTGTAGCTATCCTCAATTTTACATCCAAGGTTACTATTTCTTGATTTCAGAAAAAAAGTGGCCACTTAAGCCCCCTTTTTTGGAACCACCTTGGTGCAATTACCCAAAAAACAAAAGAGAGTTAGTTTTCTCAAGGATGGGAAACAAAAGAAAGATGAGAAATTGGAGCTTGTGAATACGGATGTATGGGGACTAGCTCAAGTATCTTCTCTCGGTGGCTCTCAGTACTATGTCACTTTTATTGATGATGCAACAAGGAAGGTATGGATTTATTTCCTTAGGCAGAAATCTGACGTATTTGAAACTTTTAAGAAATGGAAAAGCTTGGTTGATAATGAGACAGGTAAAAAGTTAAAATTTCTTAGATTTGATAATGGTGGTGAGTATTGCAACAAAGAGTTTGAAGATTAGTGTTCCTCTAATGGTATTCATAGGCAGAAAATAGTTTCAAGGACTCCACAAGAAAATGGAGGGTGCACAGACTATGAGATTGCATGCTAGGCTACCTCTAAACATGTGCGCAGAGACTGTAAACACTATTGTTTATTTAATCAATAGAGCTCCCTCTAATCCTTTGGGTTGTGGTATTCCAGAGGAAGCATGAATATGAAAGAAGGCGAGTTATTATTTTCTTAAGACCTTCGGTTGTGAAGCATTTACATATTTAGATTATGAAAATAGAACCAAGCTTGATGCAAAATCAAAGAAATGTATATTTTTTGGATATGGCATTGATGAACTTGGTTATAGGCTTTGAGATTTTGAAAATCAAAAAATTGTGAGAAGCAAGGATGTCATATTCAATGAGAAAGTGTTGTACAAAGACCAGTTGCAGCATCATGAGACGAACGAAAATGGTTATGTAGTCCTGGATGATACACCAAATAGTGATGTTCCAGTGGTTCCTCATGCTTCGCAACAACAACAACAACAACAAAAAATACCACAAACTCCAGTGAATGTTAGACGATCTTCAAGGATAAGTAGACCTCCAGAAATATTTTCTCCCTCTTTGTATTCTATTTTATTAACTAATGCTAGTGAACCAGAATGTTATGATGAAGCTATGGAGGTGAATACCAAGGTTCAGTGGGAGCATGGAATGGAAGAAGAAATGGACTCCTTGTTGAAAATCAGACTTGGGAATTATGCAAGTTGTCTGCTGGTAAAAAGGATTTACCAAACAAATGAGTTTATAGGTTGAGAGAGGAGGATGGAGATAAAAAAATATTTAAAGCTAGATTAGTTGTAAAGGGATTTGCATAGAAAAAGGGTATTTATTTTGATGAAATTTTTTCTTTGGTTGTTAAAATGACTTCTATTCATACTATTTTAAGTATTGTGGCTGCTGAAGATTTGCATTTAGAACAGCTTGATGTTACAATAGCCTTTCTCCATGGTGATTTGGAAGAGGAAATATACATGGAACAACCACAAGGATTTGAGGTCAAAGGTCAGGAGAAATTGGTGTGCAGATTGAAGAAAATTTTATATGGCTTGAAGCAAGCACCTCGGCAATGGTATATTAAATTCGATAGCTTTATGGCTAAGCATGGCTACAGTTGATGTAATTCAAACTATTGTGTTTATTTTAAGAGGTTGGATGATGATAGCTACATTATTTTATGTCTATATGTTGATGATATGCTTGTAGTAGGGTCTAACATGGATCACATAAAGGAGTTAAAACAACAATTAGAAAATTCATTTACTATGAAGGATTTGGGGGCAACAAAGCAAATCCTTGGTATGAAGATTACAAGAGATAAGAAAAATAGAAAATTGTTTTTATCTTAGGCTAACTATGTTGAAAAGGTGTTGCAGAGATTTCATATGGATAATGCAAAAGCTGCCATCACACCTTTGCCCAGTCATGTCAAATTGACTAAGGATATGTGTCCAAAGACACAAGAGGAGGTAGAAAAAATGTCTAAGGTACCATATGCTTCAGCTGTAGGTAGTTTAATGTATGCCATGGTATGCACATGACCAAATATTGCACATGTAGTAGGAGTTTTAGCAGGTATATGAGTCATCCCGGTGTTGAGCATTGGAATGCAGTAAAAAGGATTCTTAGGTACTTGAGAGGTACATCCAATAAATGTTTATGTTTTGGGGGCTCTAATACTAATTTAAAAGGCTATGTTGACTCAGATTTGGCAGGGCATATTGATACTAGGCGGAGTACCACAGGTTATGTATTTATAGTTGTCGGGACAACAATGAGTTGGATTTCTCAGTTGCAAAAGGTGGTTGCTTTATCCACCACGGAGGCAGAGTATGTTGCTGCAACAAAGGTGGAAAAGGAGATGATATGGTTGCAAATTTTCATGGAAGAGTTGGGAAAACAATAGGCTGAAAATTACTTGTTTACAGACAGCCAAAGTGCTATACATCTTACAAATAATTCTTCCTTGCACTCTAAAACAAAAACATATACAGTTGAGATATCATTTCATTCAGTCAGTGTTGGAGGATGGGCAGGTCAAGCTGGAAAAGATACATATAGATGCCAATCCAACATATATGTTTACGAAGGTAGTGACAAGGGAGAAGTTGAGCTCCTCTTTGACTTCAGTTGGCCTTCAAGGTTGAATTCAGGTATAACAAAGCAACAGGGTCCGAGGTACTTATTTCCAATGGGAGTTGTAAGTGCAGTAGTGTCATCTAGGATCAGTCTCCAAGTGGGAGATTGTTGGTATGTGGCGATTGAGATTGCCATTTTCTTTGTGTCGTTAGCAAAAAAGAAAAAAACCGAACTTGTAAAAACCCTAATTCTAGAAGCTTCCAAAAAAGCTTGTTATAAGGGGTTGGGTTGGGGGTTACAGTATGTAGAAAAAAGGTGACTATTCGCGAGATTGTAATAAGTTTTGAACCAGATAAAAAAATCATTGGATGGCTGCAGTTTTGTGGATGTAGCCCGAATTGAGTGAACCACGTTAAATTCTTTGTGTTGTCTTGTTTCTGCTATAATTTAAAAGAAAAAAGGTGACTATTCGTGAGATTGTAATAAGTTTTGAACCGAATAATAAAATAATTGGATGGCTACAGTTTTGTGGATGTAGCCCGGATTGGGTGAACCACGTTAAATTCTTTGTGTTGTCTTGTTTCTGCTATAATTTAAATAGTGTGTTTTATTTCTCTATTTTATTGATCAAATCTGCATTTAACTATTAGATATTTGCTTCTAACCCTAATAGTCTAAACCAATGCTAAACCCAAAGCTAAACTTGAAGATAAATTTGGAACTAAAAACTTGGCGCTAAAATCGAACCTAAACTCGAAGCCAAAGGCAGCGCCACACTCGAAGCTAATATCGACACTAAAAGTGATGCTAATTTTGGCGCAAAGTAGCATCAAAACTAGCACCAACTTGTCCTAATCGGTGTAAATAAATTCCAAAAATAGCGCCATCCTGACAAATAGCACCGACCTTTTCAAAAAATTGGCAAAAAATACATTAAAACAGTGGGTGGAAGCAAAAAACAGAGCAACAAATGGAGCAAATCACAGGGATTTTTTGTAGTGAATCCCCTTACCAAATCTTTTAATGTGGTGCTCATTTGGGTATGCCTCCCTAATCTTCCACTCTATTTTTGGTGTGAGTCTAGCTTTGAGGCTATTGGTAATTTTGTGGGTTAATTCATCAAGGTGGATAATGCTACTACACACTTCACTCACACCGCCTTCGCCTGCTTATTGGTTGAATTGGACTTATCTAAACCTCTCCTGACTGAGTTCATTTTACAAGTGTTGGATCATTCTTGGAGCCAGTCTTTGGATTATGAAGGCATCCCCTTTTGTTGTAGGTGTTTCTTTTCCATAGGGCATTTGGCTTCTTGTTGCCCTCACTTTAAGGTGTCAAGACCTTCCTCTTGGTGGAAGGATGTTGTTTGTGATATTTTTACAGTTGATGTTCCAATGTTTGATTTTGAGGCTCCATTGTAATCTTCACCAAATGTAAGGATTGTAAAACTGACATACTATATATATAACCTTCAATAAGCAATTGAATTTATAGAATAATTAAATAGTATAAGTTGAATATTAAATGGAGCTAAAGGATATAATTATTAAATAACTTCATCATTATTTTCAAATGGAATTACATTCATTAATGATTCAATGTGTATATCAACACAAGGTCGTGCCTTAACAAAATCTAGCCATGTAGGCTTACATAGAGATAACACTATAGTAACACATATACATTCAAATATTGCAATGAAAAGTAAGGAAACAAAAAGATCATAAATGCAACACAAAAGAACAATAACACAATTATTTTCATTAGTGAAAAACTCTCATAGGGATGAAAAACCACTCATAAAAATGCCTCATTGGCTACAAAAACTCATTAGTTACAAGGTGCCTCACTAGAAATGATCATATTGTCTCACTAACATGACCATTTATAACTTCATTACACATCTTTGAGTAATTAAGCAATGAACTATAGAGGATCACTATATTTATCTACATAACATTTATCTCCTTAATACTAACACATTTCATATCCTAATGGTTCATAAGATCTGGAATCTTTAACATATAAAACATGTCAGATAATAACTCCATTGTTTTGCATACAATTTACAAGGTATCCATCTCAGAAATCTAATTTACAACTTCAAAAGTTATGTCTTTGTAAAAAATCAAACAAGATATAGTGACCCAAGATAAGATATCATACAAAATCATGCATCCTTTCCAGGAAGCATACAACCCATACAATATCTAGTGATCAATGATCATTCATAGATTAGAAGAATGCAAAATATAATTATCTCTGATTCACGTCTCAAATAGATAAAACCATAGTCCATATTTAGTAAATAGGAAATGATCCAGTCTAAGCTTCTCAGATAGTTCACGTAATTAGGACATCTTCAATCATAGATGCAATATCACATACTTCTTGATACAAAAGATTAAGTTTATACTATATCAAAATATTCTTACAAGACTACATACGTAACTCTTAACTGTAATCTAGAGAATTAACAAGCTCGAGCACAAGAAGTTCCTGAGTTTCCATATTCAATACTAGGCTTTTACTAGCATAATGCCAAATATTAATGGATAAAGAAAGTTACCCATTTAAAACTAGTGTTGCAATCCTAATGGCACAATCTGGTTTTACTTTCCCAATAATTCAATACTCATTTTTCCATATAAGGATTGAATTTAAATACAACTTCTATATTCAGAGTAAGGTCATTGTCACCTTTCGAGAACATAATGTAAATGTATTGCGACTCAAACCTATAAAACTATTTTCTCCATCTCAATCATCGACATTCTACATGTAGTTCAATAGGAAACATCAAAGTTTTTTCCCAAAGTATGCGGCTTTACCACAAACATAGCCATCCTTAAGCTTGCATGAAAATATGTCTCAAAGCATTTACCATAGGAAATGTTGCAAGAACAAGCACACATTGACTATGAAAATTTGGTGATGACTCTTCATTTTTATAAATGAAATGTTGCATTTTGAAAAAGGAAGAAAAAACAATAGCCATGACCTAAGAGGGTAACATAGAATGAAAATCTAATTACTAAACAAAGTCGTGATTATTATTGAATTTTCTAAAAACATTGCAATAGACATGAATCTCAATGGAAGAATGTTAGAAACAACTCAGAGATCCTCTGAAATAGAGGTACCATATAAACTCGAACATTTGTAGTTGCAACTGCATTAAAAATGTCTTCAAATAGAAAATATAAGGTAAGGAAACATTTAGATTACCTACAAAGGCTGCATAATTTATAACACCATTCCTTTTCTGTGAAGGTTTTAAAATAACTATCAAGCAAATGTAATTGGATGCATAAAGAATATACACACAATGGTTTTGTTGAATAGGCATAGCCCAAGCATGCATATCCAATGCAATAGAAGAAAGGCTTTAGAAACTTTCAAGCATGTGTGATTAGTAGGCATAGACCCAAATTCAATGACCTTTTCTAGCATCCTCATCATTTGTTCCAAGATGAAGGCTATAGAATAACGCATGCACTTCCATCGAAGCAATAAGGATAGAGGAATTTTGTCAGATGTTGTAGTTGCAAGCACCCTAGTATACATGTATGCAAAAAGTGGAAGCATAGAAAAGACACGCAACTATTTCAAAAATTGGCCTCACGACCCTAGTAGACATATACAAAATGTGGAAATGCAACAAGGCATGTGAATTGTTTGACAAAATGGCCTCAATTCATTTTTCTTTCACAACATATAATGATTGCAGTTTGAATACATGGACAAATTCTTTTTAAGAATTTAAAATCTTTCAAGATGCTCAAACATGGCCTTCGAACTATTGGCAAGGAACAAAGGCCAACGTGGACTGCTCTGGAAGCCACACATGCATAAAATAGACGTGAGAAATGCTTCAAACTATTTGTCTAAATGACTCAAGAAAACATGGTCTCATGGAATGTAAAGATGACAGGATAAACATACAATGGATTTGTTGAGAAGTTTTTAAAACTTTCAGCACCAGACAAATGAATATGCTTTCCAAGTAATATGAAATATCACAGGCTTTCAATCAAGGGAAGAAATTATATATAACCCATAATAAAATTGACTCTTTGTGAAGTATAAAACTCCTCATCTAGATAAATATAACGGTTTGAATTTTATGGTATTTATCACACTTTCAATCAAGCATTATAAAATAAAGACAAGAGGAAAGGTTTCAATGTCTCATTGTCTATGTTTTCTCCAAGAGTTCTTTAACCACTTGAAGACGTGAGGCATTTTTCCATCTGGATTTGCGACAAAACTTCCATTCCTTGTTGATGTTTTTATTTCCATCTTAGAGGGTTGACTTGCAGAGATTCGAGCTTTTCTTTCAATCTGCTATCCAAATGTTCCTTCTCCTTTTTCTTTTGCTAATCTTTTCCCAATTCTCCTCCTCTGATTCTTGAGAACGAATATTATGTAATACTTCTTGTGTCTCAAAATGAGAGATCTTTTTCCTTTTTATTACTTTCTTTCCTCTTCTTCTTTTCTATTTCTATTTTGTTTTGTTTTTGTGTTTTATTTTTAAATTTAAGTTCTTTTTCTAGTTTTCTATTTTTTTTATCTCTTTGTTTTATTTTCCAAATCTTGCTTTCTTTTCTAAGTTTATCTCATATAAATATCTAATAAAACTAATATTACATAAAAAATATGATTTATTAACTTGCATCATATTTATCTTTAAAATAATAAATATTAATTCTAATTTCAAATAAAATCAATAAATGATTTAAAACTATTTCTATTTGCTCTAAGAAAAATTAACATTAACTAACATTTAACTAAATAAGCAACTATAACAATAATCTTCCTTATAAGGGGATAAGTTGTTGGTGTAACAGTGAGATGGTTGCGTTGTTTGTGGGGCAACCAAGGTTCAAATCCCTACCTGGACATTAGCGGTGTATACCGGTTTAGTCCCAACTTGGTTCGAAGATAAATAAAGTGACAACTAATCTTGGAGACGTGTAGGTGATCTCAACAGACGTGGTGACTGATCATGTTGGAGGTGTGCGATGCTCATGGATCCAGTTTCCTATCGACATATGTTGCTCATGGACTATTGTCGGACCCACACGGGTCTTTCATACCTAACAGGTTCTGTATTGGACCCGTGTGAGTCTTTTAGTCCTTCTGCTTAGTTGGTCTTGGAGAGATAAGGTTGATGATGACACAAATAGAGGAATGGCGTTGGATCTAGCAGGGAGGTCAGCGAGACTGCTGGTAGGTGTAGCACTGGGTGACCAGTGGAGGTGGTGGTTTATTCGAGATGTGGCCCCCTGAATGTGGTCACACTGGTTCATAGCTCTAGTCAAAAGCATTCAGGGTACTGCCCCTTAGTAGTGATTCAACAAGCAAAAAAACAAAATCTTATTAAATAAAATAAGACGCAAACATAACTAAATTATGCAAATGCAACTATATGATTTCCTAAGTGTGTGTGTAGATTCTTTCACCACGGTTGGTTACAGATGGCTAGACACCCAAGCCTCCTAAATGATAATCTCTCTTTGCCGAGAGTATATTCATGTTACACACATGAATCAAAGTTTGGTCAACGCTCATTAAAATAGTAATATAAAATTGAAAATTAATTACTAAAAATAGGGGTTGTGACACTCCCGAGTCTCCTATTGTTGGTGGGGAGGTGGCCCCTCCTCTACCTTTGGTGTTGACGACACCTATTTTGACTTTTCCCTCTCTTTTGGAATGTGATGTTATTGCTCCCCCAATAGGGGGTGTTGTGTTTTCCAATTGATGCTCATGCTCCCCTATTGGATGGTTGTTTCCTCACTCATTCCAAGGTTGTAAGTTGGAGAGGGTTTCCCCTTCTCCCTCTCTCGATTATGAAGAACTTAATGATGATTTTTCTCGCATTGTGGTTCAAAGAAGAGAGGAAGGTCTTCCAAAATATGTGTCTCAAACTTGTGTTAAGAGCATTCGTGATTCTAGATCTTGTATTAAGATAGTGTAGTTTTTAGCAACCTTACTGTTGTTGTAATGTTTGGCTAGTTTTGTTTAACAAATTTCTTGTAAAAGAGTTCAGGCCCTTTCAAAAACCCCCTTATCTAATAAACAACAAAACTTATAGCATTGTAATTTAAATTTTAAATTTTACAAATTTCAGATTAAATAATAAATATAATAAGATATTTATTTCAAATTTTTAATTTGTGTATTGTTATAAATATAAATGGTTACTAAAGATATATTTTTTAAAGTTAAAATTTGAAAACTACGACAAGTTACTAATATATTTTAAAATAAAATATAAATTAATAAACATATTAATTTTTTACATTTAATATGAATTATTAAAATTATGTAAATGTTAATATATTGATCTCATAATTGTATATTTTAGATTTATAAAATAATATTATTCAAATATATTATTAGACATTTCATGATGAATATTTCTTAAAATAAATTTATTAATTATCATTAAAGTTATTTTAATTAAGAATATAAATTTTGGTCACATGTGTACGTTCTAATATTATTTAAAATAAAACAATTATTCTAGGCATGAGGTTATTTTACTAAATAAAAAATAGAAAATACGACACTTATAATATAGTTTTTTGTATGTTTATATTATTATATTGTACTATATTGTATGTCTATATTCTAACTTAATGGGATGATATTAAATACAATTTAATTATATTTTGTAAATATTAATATATTAATAAAAAATTATATAAATTATTTTAAATAATATATTAATGGACTTATAATATAAATTATAGGATATTGCATGTTTATATTAATTAGCACCTTATATTTATAATTATTTAATGTATTATATATATATTTTTATAAGGTAAGTTGTTACCTAGGGTGTAACGCCCAAAAATCAACAAAAATCATTTTAAGCCCTTTTTCCTTTGCTTCTTCCTCCCTTTTTGTTTATTTTTTTTGCCCCTACCTTCCTTTGCTTTACCCATTTCTTTTGTTGTAGTTTGACTTATACACCTAGGGTCAACAATCCCTAGCTCATCTGGTTCCAATGGGTCTTCTTCTTCTAATTCTTCAAAGTTTGATTCCTCTTCTTCAAAATCTCGATATTCATCTATAACACTCGATTCTTCCTCTAGGATACTCCCTTTTTCTTTTAGATATATTCTTCTATTTGTGATTTGATGGTATTTACTTTCAAAGGAGCCTCAGTGATTTCCACCATTTCCTTTATTCTATTGTCAATTTACTTCTCGATGTTCCTGACTTCATGCTCATTCATTCTTTGTGTTTCATTTTTGGTTTCTTCTTGTGGTGTTTGATTTTGAGACCTTTCCCTTATTTTTGGCTTCCATACAAGTTTATTCATTCACTTCTTCTTTGGTGACTTCACTTTTTGATTTTTATTGCAATCCTTTTCCCCATATTTTCTATTGTGATATCTAAGGCAAAATTTCTTGTCTTCTATCTCCACTACTTGCACCCATTTTTTACCTTCAACACATGGAAAAATCTCTTTTGGGATTGGTCTGATGGCAGGGTTATGCAATCTTGCATATAAATAGGAATCTTCCTCAATTAGTTTTTTCATCTATATCCATCAGTGTGCCCAACAAGTGCCCAATCTTTTCTAGGCGACCCTCTGACCAGTATTTCAAGGGAAAATTATGTAGGCGTAGCCATACTGGGTGTTCATATTGATTCAACTTGAAGGGGTTGAAATTTTGATGCCACTTCTCCATGTACAAAGGATGGCCATCTAGTTCCCACAACCCTTTGTTTAGTACTTTGTCTCTTTCTTCTTCCAAAGTGAAAACAACAATGAAAAAACCTCTAGAGAAGAATTTTATTATTTCTTGGGTATGTCATTCTTCTTTGACCCATGACCTAATTTTATTCCTATTGAATTTAGGGCCAATGAACCTGCAAATAATTGCTAGATTCTCCAAAATTTCTATATCTTCTTCAACTTCTTTTGAAAGATCAATGACTTGAGGGTCATCATCCTTCAAGATTTTACTATTTTGCATCATTTGGGTTGTTTTATGTGCATCTTCAATCAAGCTATTAGAAAACTTGAAGTGTTTTTCAACCCTTTTTCCACTGCTTTTTCCTCCCTTTTTTGTTTGTTTGTTTTTCTACTAAAATATTAAAAAATAAAAATAAACTATATTAAAATTGTTAAAAGTAAAATTTTAACTTTTATATTAAAAATTACAAGTAACACCAAACTTAAAAAGTGAAAAATAAAATAAAACCTATTCAAAAGATAACACGTATTTACTAAAACCTATTAGTATTAATTTAAAGTTAAGACTAGATAGTTGTTTTTTCTTTTATTATATATTAATTTTTTAATATTTTAGAAAAATTGACTTTCTTTACAATTTTCAATTGAAAATCAATTCATTCACTTCATATAGGGAATACCTTTGATGTAGGCACAATTTATAAGATGTATTTTGTATTATATTATAATATATTCTATTAATATAATATAATAATATATTATAAACAAACAAATAAATATACTAACAATACAAATACTATAATATTGTATTATATAATATTAAAAATAATATTAATTATATTAATATTTTAATACAATAAAATGTTATATATTAATTAAACAAAAAATGACAAACAAATTAATAATTGGGGTGGTGGGCCTAACTCGATTGGTTAAAGCATCCTATTGTAGGCAAGAGGTCACAAAGTCTAGTCTCCCCATTATCCTTGTGATACCAAGAGCGTAGTTTATAGAGGATGGTTACCCGAATAACAATTAATAATTATATTAAATAATAATTATTAATATATAAATAAATAAAAAATTGAATATTATATATCAAGTAACTAAGAATAATCATAATATATTAATAGTTATATATTAATACTTATCTATTAGTATATTATAGAATATAATCTTAATATTTTATATATATATTCGCTTTATACTTATTATATATCTATATATATTCGCTTTATATATATTCCATGCACCGTGGAGTTTAACATTATACTTATTACTTATATATAAAAAAGTTATATAATACAATAGGATAATTAATAAATATAAATGTAAGTTTAATGTTAAACTCCATAGCGCATGGAAAGCGAATCGCGATGAATGAAACGGTGCGTGGTAAGCTTTAAGATATAAACTGTAAATTCATTCTCAATACGGCCAACAATTTGATTTTGTCTGGATGAAAATTTATTCTCAATACGATATATAGGTACTGTGAACTTAATTCATCTTTCAGTGCGGTCAACACATTGATTTTGACAGGATAAAAATGGAGAATGATACTGCTGATAACTCACAAAATATTCGCAAGTCAGACGGCATTGACGAAGCGCTTGTTTCAGCCCAAGAGGTTGTCGATAGCGTACAAGATTTGACGGCAAAGGAGGAAGCTTACGCGTTGCCTCCAATGGCGGTTGCGGATGTAGAAATGAACAAGAAAACCCTAGTTTTAGACTTGGACGATACACTGATACACACCGGTTTTCAACCCGATAAAAGATTCGACTTTGCCATTGAACTTCCAAGCGAGGGAAAAAGCAAGAACTTCTACGTATTGAAGAGGCCCGGAGTGGAAAATTTGCTGCAGGAATTATCAGGGCTTTACGAAATAGTAATCTTTACTGCAGGTAATGAGGCGTATGCGAGTGCCGTACTGGCAAAGCTCGATCCACAGGGCAGAATAAAACACAGCCTAAGCAGAGAGAATTGCATAGAAATGCCGGGACCAGTGTTTGTGAAAGATCTTTCCACGCTCGGAAGAGATTTGAAAAAGCTCATATTTGTGGACGACAAGCCGTACCAGTGCTTGCAGTCGCAAAACGCGTACCCTATCGCGCCCTTTCAGGATGACGTCAGCGACACGGCTCTGTTCGGCCTCGTGGACTTCTGTAAACAGGTCGCCGAGTCCACGTCGGACGTAAGAGAAGAGCTCCGGCAAATCGCGTATGCCATGTCAGCGTCTGTTACGGGACAGCTGCCCCACGTGGAAATGGGTGGGAAGAAAACGCTTGTTCTGGGATTGGAGGGAGTGCTTGTGTATTCCACGTCGGAGCCCCCGCCGTCATATGATTTTACGGTGGAAGTTGATTATAATCTGTTTTGGAAGAGGGTCCGTTACGTTGTGAAACGGCCCGGGTTGGACAGGCTGATTGCTGAGCTGGCAGAGATTTTCGAAATTGTGGTGTTTTCTTCTGATGACGAGGATTACGTCAATGCTGTGCTGGACAGGTTGGATCCTAGTCAGACTGTGTTTCCCCGCACGCACCGCCTGTTCAAACGGGATTATACGGCGTTGCATGGACGGAGCTGTAAAGATATTTCCAAGCTGGGGAGGGAGTTGAGTAAGGTAATGTTTGTCGACGTGGCGCCTCCTGATTGTTTGCAGACCCCTAATGTGTACCCCGTTTTGGAGTTTAAAGACGACATGAGTGACGAATCGCTGTTTGAACTTATTGACTTCTGTAAAGGGGTCGCACCTTCCACGTCGGACATAAGGACGGATATTTTGTTGCATTTACGTCCGCTACCGCCGGTCCTGTCAGCTGGGTGGTTTGAATTTGTGAGTCGTTCCAACGGCACAAAGTATTACTTCAATGTGCTGACTAGGCAAACCACGTGGCAAAAGCCCCCTGCAGTGATGCCCAAAGAGGAAGATGATGCGATGTGGGTGGAAAGCACCAGCCACGATGGTCGTAAATATTACTACCACAAAATTACGAGAGAGTCGAGATGGAATATTCCTTTGCACAATGCTGACTCAGCGTCTACTTCCACGTGCCCGCCGGCATTGGCGAAAGATGCTGACCTGGATGCAATCCGGATGATGTCGGCACCTTCCACGTTGGAAGAGTTGAAGATTTCTATGGGTGGATGTGATGATGTGCTAGAACTCACTGAGGTGGGCCTGAATTTGTTGTCTGATGGCCATGTAAATCTTGGTCGGGAGGGTAACAAAGATGAAAATGAAGAGGGTGAAAGGAAAGGAAATGAAGAGGGCATGAAAGAAGAAAATGAAGAGGGTAATGAGGAAGAAAAGTTAAAGGCAAGGAAAGAAGACAATGAAGAGGATAAGAAGGAAGAATATTTAGAAGTTATGAAAGAAGTACATGAAGAGCATAATAAGGAAGGAAACAAAGAAGCCAAGTGGAAAATTGAAGGTGGTAATGAGGAAGGAAATCGATATGATAACAAAGAGAATAAAAATAGTACTAGTCAAGAAAATAAAGAAGGTAATGAGGAAGAAAAGCAATCTGATAACAAAGAAAATAGAAATGGTATTAGTCAAGAAAATAAAGAAGGTAGTAGTGGTAAACAAAATGAAGAGGGTGATCACAAAGAAAATGAAGAGGGTAATAAGGAAGAAAATCAACAAAGTGACAATGAAGAAGATGCAAAGTCATCTACAAAACGGAGGTATGATTCCTCTTATTCAAATGATGATGTTGGAGACAAAAGAAGAAAAATTTAGTATTTGTGAAGGACATTTTTTTATAAATGAGGACCTCTATTTTATGATTGATGTTGTGTTTTAGTTATAATGAACTTGATTTTATACTATTTTTTGGTATTATGTTGTGCAACATGACTCTAAAGACCTAAAAAAATAAATATGAGAAAATATCATCATCAAGTTGTCATCTTAAACTTTATTATTAAGGTTGTCATATTTGATTTTTTGGATTTAAATTGAAAAGTTTAGGTATATAATATATTAAAATTTATACTAAAACAAATTATGGTTTTTCATAAGTATATAGTTATGTTAGGCCTTATAATAGGTTATACATATATTCATTTTTATGTTAGAGGTTTTTGCTATGTTAGATTAAGTAGCAAAGAATTTAAATTACTATCAAGGTGTTTTAAGAAATTGAAGATGCCAAAAATTACAAAATTGTTTTGTTCTAAACATTGTGTCTTAGTCTTTCAAATATGAATCTATATAAGAGTAAATAGTGTTTATAAATACTTTTGTTGAATATATTAAATTGGTCAAGTTCTCCTTAGAGTTATGGATGAACTAATTCAATGATAATGAACCAAGTTCAAAAAGAACAAGCAAGCATGTAGTATGTTCTTAGGATGATGATGCAATGCTAATGTAATTATTTTTGTCCACTTGCAACTAAATTCTAGATGTCATTGATCAATAAACTTCTCTCAATCCCAAATCCTTCCTCTTAGATGATTCATTTGAATTATGGTTTCTTTAAATACACCACTCTGATGTGTAATTTGAAACAATTCATAGTTTAGTTAGCTAATACGTTGTAGCATGAAAAGGAGAGAAGGGTTTAAAATAATTTTTAAAATTGGTTTCAAATTCATGGGCAACGAAATAATTTAGATCACTTTCACTCTTGTAGACTTTAACTTGGATGGTGAATGGAATATTTAGAGATCGAGGATATGATTTATGGGGATGAGTGATGATGGGATAGGGATTAAATAATTTTTGTTGCCAAATTCCACACATGTGTCAACTTACTAATTAATACATAAAAGACAACATAGTCATCATGGGTCTAAAGCATAAGGGAAAAGGTAACAACCATTGTTGATCCCATATGGCTTTTTTTCCACCCCAACATGGTTCAACAAAGGTCCCCTTTCTATCTAATACTCATATTGTTCTAGAAATTAGAGGCTTCAATTTTGTTCCTTCTCACCCAATCCCTTTCCCAAGTGCAATGGGGGAGGTCACAAGGGAACAATTCTTGAACCATAGAACAACACTCAAAAATTTGAGGGATGGCCAAGCCTCTTCAACATTCATTTATTATCTATGGTGATACCACTTAATCATTATGACAATTTCAAAACTATGGATATATTGTCCATTTCTAACACATTTCTCTAACACCCAAGTCCCAAGAAACAATATTTATAATTGATTCACTGATCAATTTCAAGGACTTAGTCTTACTATAATAGCTCATGTTCACTATTAAATAAATAGTATGCATTTATAATATGACTAGATTTTACATTCGAGAATATACTTTTCTAGAATATCTTCCTTCATAGAATCGAAGAAGAGTAAGTATCATCAAAATGATTTCCACCCTACCAAAAATCCGTAAGTTCGACATGTTACTTTATAAGAGAAGCTCAACCCATGATGAAGGGTCTAGCTAACGGTGTCTAGCATGAATAAATATTTGTGCTATTTCATGTTATGAACATAATGCATTCCCACCTCATGATTTAACAAGTGATCATTTATCTAAATGCATTGTCCTTTAACACCATGGAGTGGCAAAGGGAGAACTCAAATAATTAACTATGTAGTGGTTTGAATATACAACTTTGTCCAAAGCAATTTCTTTAGTTACTATAATAGCACCTATTTACGCACTAGGTAGCTTTGTTATTAATTTTTGAATTTGCTTAATTCTATTTCATATTATTTTGAAATAAAAATACCCATATTGGAAGCATGATGCATTGATGTACATATGAAAAGAGTGTTTGAAATTAATTTTATTCATTTGTTAAAATAATTTAAGTTTCAATAGATGTGGTTGATGAGTCGTATTTATATAATTTCTTGATAATACAAGTTAAGAAAAATAACTAAATATAAAATTCTACACAAATTAGATGTAGCCTCTAATGGATTATCAAGGCCAGAGCAATAAGGACAAATGTATTTACATTTTACAAGTTCCTAACATTCAAAAATAAAGCTCA